>JAVYIG010004727.1:0-153905 GCA_035222895.1 Strongylocentrotus droebachiensis | reverse complement strand
TTTTTAACAATGCCTGTACTTGGCACTATGACACTCATCCGAACTTTCTCGTCCAAACTTTCTCATTATTTCAATTTTTCTTGTGCGCCTCGGAATAGCATTGTCTAGATAGACGGTGCTATACAATTGCATATTATTATTATTATTAACTCTGCATAACTTGCAGTCGCACAAGTTGAATTTTCCCAAAGTCAAATGTATTTTTAAAAACCAAACTATGGAAAACACGTGTTATTTACATTTCTTAAGGCCAATTTTGCATAAGTTAAATTATTTTATGCAGTCCCAACAGATTTAACTTATGCAGAATCAACTATTCAGTAGTTACAATTGCTCTATTAAAAAGAGGAAATTGTGAAAAAAATCTATATTTTTAGTATTTTACACATCATAAACTATGATCTCACTTTACATCATCACATTTGCATTAGCATACTGTCAGTGGACTATTCTTAAAAATGATCATGATTTTTCTTACATTATTATACCAAAAACCTACTCTTTATAGTTTTATGGTCTATTGAGGTGCAGTGTGGATTTGATACATTTTCATTTGAAATTCATCTCCTTCAGAATCGTCATCGGATTTGACGTTGAAATTAATTTGATATTTGGCGAAAATCAGGATGACTATGATGCAGCACTAGATGCAGAGGACAAAATGATTGGTCTCGTGGAGACTCTCATTGAGGATGGCCAGTTGGACCTGAGCTCTAGTGTGGATAATTTCACTGCTGTACTGGATGAGAGCTCTTTCAACTATGAATATGTGGAATTAGTGTGTGCCCCTCCCTATGCAGCTATTAACGGCAACGTCTATCGCTGTGGTAAGATTTCATGTATATAACGACTGTTTGTGCTAGAAGTCCAAGAAATTTCAACTTTATATCCAAGTTAAAAAACATTACTCTTTAATCCTAGAAAAGCAGGAATAGTTTTTATTATTTTGGTGCTATCTCGGATGGAAGTTAGGATGGGGCTTTCCCTTTCCCTAGGATCGTGGCCATATACATATACATGTCACGATAGCAGGGCTTTACATTAAGAATATATGTTACTGTCACTGAAACGGTCTTGAAATTATCTCAAATTAATTATGCACATATTGACATCTCTTTGTTGTGTATAATACATACAGGTATAGAGAATTTTTATTTTGGCTGCCCATATCGCGGTTCTTATTTTGCGCAGTACTTGTTGGCTTAAAAAAGTTTCATGAATTTTGCATATCAACAGATATTTGTAATTCAAAGCTGCATGCATGCATAAAGTCATGAAAGCTTGCAGTGGAAAATAACAACCTCGAACATAGTACGGTACATGTTGAGGAAGGTGGGCTTTTTTTCCTTCCCCCGGTCTGCTTAGAGTAAACCTCCGGTTCAGTAACATCATGTACACATGCATTTAACAAATTAATACTGTTAGTCAGTCTCTCACCATAGGCTTTATAATTATATAGGCAATCATCACATGCCCATTCTCAAATACAGTGCAAGTACATGTACACTTAACAGCTAAATTATACACACCTTCCTTATCATGGCTTGACCATACAAAAACACTAACGCTATTGAACTGAGAAGACAAGCGTACCGGGAAAGTCCACCTCTGGAGATGGATATGCTTTATATTACATTAGAGTTAGCAACATGATCAGATTATGGTGTGTTTCTACGGCAGCGTACACCTGGTATACTTAGGTTTCTATTATATTTCTTTTCTCTCTTCTGTGGATAAACAAAAACAAGGTACGTGTGCTATTTTTAAAAATTTTAACCAGAATACATGTGCCTTTGATTTGAATATGGCTGGAATATGGATGGGTTTTAATTCTAGTCAATCAATATACCGGAACCTGTATACTGTAATCTTTCTTTGTAATATGCTCCTACAATCTATATTTATTCTCTGTTCAATTATGTAGTACCATGTGGAAGGGGTTCATACTATGGAAATGAAACTCAGGAATGTATGCAGTGTGAAATAGGGACATATCAAGACACACATGGACAGTTCACATGTCATCAGTGCCCGGAAGGACAATCTACTATTGGAGTCGGATCCAAGAATGTGACCCTGTGCATAGGTACAAACATTCACTGAATTTTTAATTGTGAATGCTCTATTTTAATTGAAAAAAATCATTGACTACGAAGCAAAGAGTTACTACACTATATTGTTTGAAAGGGATCAGTGGAATCGTTGGGTCTTTACTGACATATTTCTTTTCAAATTGATACATATAACGTATATTGTAGTTCTAAATTGTTTAATGTTAAAACATACTTCCTAAGTATAAATAACGTCACTTTGCTATTTTAAGGAAGACCAGCAACCAGTAACCAATACTATACATGACATCCGAGGAAATAAGTCAAAATGTTTTTCAACAGACATTTTTTTTCAAATCTACATGTATCGACATTGTAAAATAGGAAAAAAGATGCACAAATTTGTTGCACAGTAATCACTGTACATACCGACTTATGCTGGCAAATTGGTTATTATTTTCTTGAGATAAGTGTACACTTTTGGGGAGAGGAGTTGCTTGGTTTAATCAAGAAAGTTGGGTTAGTACATGTATCTGTCAAAGTCATGTTTGTCTAAAATACATTTTGCGCGATATATTTTCTCTTTTCATCCTTTCACATCAAGATATCTGCCAGCCTGGTTATAGTTCGTACACCGGTCTAGCACCTTGCAACCATTGCCCGATAAGAAGCTATCAAGAAGAATTCTTTGCCACAGAATGTACCAGCTGCCCTGTTGGCACGACAACTCTAAACAAAGGATCTAATTCATCTCTCGAATGTATTGGTAAGAAAATGCATCTTTGGCTTAGAGCCATTTGCTTTGAAAAAAATGGAATGCTGCCTTACATTTTTTAAATTTCTGAAAATATATTCCTAGATTACCTTACAACTGTATGTAAACATGCATTGAATGATTTATCAGTTATTTTCCTTTTAATTATCTGTGCAAAACTTTTTTGGGGGTTATCCTACCATGTGTTTGGAAGAACTTTGATATTGGTATTGCTACAACAGTTTATCACACCCTGCTCAACGGGTGCCCGAAAAAAAATATGACTCGGCGTTTAGTCTGGTGACAACCTGGGAATTGTTTCAGACTCTAATTTGTCACCGATGGATAATGTTACATTAGAGGTTTCGTTCGGTGTTTTTTTACCGGTGCAGCTGGATCAAGATATATGTACAGGTACATTAACATGTACGGTTTTCTTCGGTCCGCCAAGTTTTCTCACGGTTTCCGTGACGGGCCATGGTTCGGCCTGCGGTCTACCATAGATGCCAGTACGTTCCCTGCGGGCCCGTAACGTTCTGGTGGGGTCCCTCACGTTTCGTACGCCCGGCCGTAAACCGTCCCACTACGGACCGCCTCAAAGTTTTTTTTACGGCCTATTACGAACTGGCACGTTTTGTTACGTTCGCCCTGTTTTACTACGGCCTACTAGGTTTCTCATTCGCACCGTGAATGCCGTGGCAAATTTGTTGACAGTTTAAAAATCTGGCCCGGTGTGACCGCGTAGAATGTTACCCGCACCGATCGTCCGCCTATTAGAGATCGATCGAGAGCGGACGATCGATGCGGATTTTATCCGCGCAGAATGTCCGTGTCGGACATTCCGTGCGCGCCTCAAATGTCCGACGGACAATCTGTGCGGAAGAGGTCTCGCACCAATAGTCCGCCTGCCGCACCGAATGTCCGTACTCTAGTCCACACGTATACATATTCAATACAAGTATAAATATATGAAACGACTGGATAACCCATATTCAGCTTTGCCAGCTAGCTAGGGATGACACTACAGGTCTTCCCGGCGCGGATCAAGGGGGGGGGGAGGGCCTTGACCCCCAACCGCCAACAAAAAATCAAGAGAGAGAGAGGGAGAAGGTAAAGCGGAGAGAAAGGGAAAGGAAGAAGAGGAAGAAGAAAAGAAAAGGAGATCGGGGGCGAAAGGCCTTCGCCACCCCCCCTCCCCCCCCCCCCCCCTCAGCAAAAGAGAGAGAGAGAGAAGGAAGGAAAATAAGGGAAAGGGAAAGAAGAGACAAAGGGAAAGGAAGAAGAAGAAGAAAAAAGGGAAAGAAGAAGATCGGGGGGGGGGAAGGGCTTTGCCTCCCAGGCTGTTGCCCCCCCCCCCCCCCCCCAGCAAAAAGAAAGAGAGAAGGAAGAGAAGGGAAAGAAAAAAGGGAAAAGACGAGATAAAGGGAAGAAAAGAAAAGAAGGAAGATATCAGTTGCAGTTTACCCGCCAACAAGTTGGGGATTGGGGGGGGGGGGGGCAAATGGCCCTTGTCCCCCCCCCCCCTTCTACAGCAAACTTAAAAGAGAGAGAAAAGAAGAGAAGGGGAAGGGGAAAAAAAGAAAGGTACGGAGATCAATTGTGATTTTTCCCACCAACGCGGTGTGGATCGGGGGCGAAAGGCCTTCGCCTGCCCTCCCCTGGCCCCTCAGCAAACAAAAAGAGAAAGAGAGAGAGAAGGAAGGAAAAGAAGGGAAAGGGAAAGAAGAGAGAAGAGGAAAGGAAGAAGAAAAGAAAAAGGGGTCCGACAGGGCCTTGCCGCCCATGCTGTTGCCTCCCCCCCCCCGCAAAACAAGAGAGAAGGAAGGAAAGGGAAAGAAACAAAAGAAGAAAAGAAAAGAAGGGATATCAGTTGCAATTTTCCTGCAAACAAGATGTGGATCGCGGAGAAAGGCCTTTCCCTCTGCCCCCCCCCCCTCCCCGACCACCCCCACCCCCACCCCCTCCCCGCCAAAAAAAAAAGAGAGAAAGAATGGAAAGGGAAAGAGGAGAGCCAAAATGGAACACAAAAGAGGAAGAAGAAAAGAAAAGGGTGAAAAGAGGCAGAGATCAGTTGCGATTAATCCCACTAACATCGTGTGGATCGGGGGGAGGGGGCGAAAGGCCCCTGCCTCCCTCAGCAAACTTAAATGAGAGAGAGAGAGAGCGAAGTAAGGGAAGGGAAAGGGGGAGGGGGAAGAGGAAGAAGAAAGGTAGGGGAGATCAGTTGCAATTTGTCCCGATTTGTACCCCTACCCCCCCCCCCCCTCAGCAAAGAGAGAGAGAGAGAGAGAGAGAGAGAGAGAGAGAAGGAGAAGGGAGGTGAAAGGGAAAGAGGAGAGAAAGGGACAGAAAACAAAGAGGAAGAAAAGAAAAGGAATTAAGGAAGATCAGTTGCAATTTTCATTGGTTCTTCTATCATCATTGTACAACTATCATTGTACAAATGTATTTATAACATTTATTTATTCCTGTTTGATAACAAAAATATGAATATAAACTCACAACAGCAACAAATTTAAATGTAGAAGGAAACTATCTTGCTGGGAGCAAGAAGCGCAAAAATGATCATGCATTTGCATGTACATGTAAGTGTATCATTAATATCATTCATATTGTTTAATTACATCTTGTGAAATAGTATGCATTCAAGCTTTTGGGATTTTTTGTTGGTGTATTTGTATGAAAGAAAGCATTTTGAGCTTGTAATGCACATGTTGCAATTTCAGGTGCAACTTAGCGTTCAAATATGGGTTACGCACGGCCAGGCATTAGTGTAGGAAATCTTCAAATGTTAATCAGGTATATGACTAAATTACTTGTCTGTTGCCTAACGAAAAAAATTATATCTAGTCAGGCCTGAATTGAGTCGCAAAACAATCATTGTGTTAAAAGGAAAAAAACATAATATTTGATGACATTCGAAATTCCCAAATAACCAATACGATTGGAGAGCGAGTACTCGTTTTGTTTTTCTTCAAAAATTACTCAACTATAAATAGCTGGCCCGGATACTTTAGCCTCTCACAAAAGGCAAGTATAGGCCTGATGTGTCGTCAGGGGCGTCGCTAGACCTTTTTCAGTGGGGGGGGGGGGGGGGGTGGTATAGAGGCCAACGATTACCGACAAAACAAGCCACCAATTACCGACAAAATTAAATGTCCCAATATCTACAAATGTAACCCTATAAACCCGAGGCCAAAGGCTAAATTGTTATGCGCAAATGGTCATTTTCGTCGACGACATAAATATACAAATTATTTCGTCAACTTAGTAAGCATCATAGCTATATATTTTAATGCAGGCGCGTTACCCCCCCCCCCCCCCCCCCCTTTTAGCTACGCCCCTGAATGTAGGGTGGCCTGAGCGGGTAGGCGTGGTTCTAAACTTACAGACAGCCTTTTCACACACAGCTAAAATTCTATAAACATGATTAGTATAAACGTGTTTGAAACGTGTTTAAACTAATCACGAGCCTTTCACACACAGAAATTTCGTTGCGATCGTTAATCGTTTCGTGATTAACTACTGCTCGTAAAATGCGCAGTAGTGTCATTGCGCATTGAAGGTCAGGTCATATCAAACAGAGCGATCGCTCCATCCAGTTTAAACACGTTTAAACACGAAAAACCTTTCACACACAAAATGTCAAGCTCTCTAGATACGAACTTCGTATCGGCAGCCTGCTTTTAGGGGCGTATGCATCGCGACTTCGTATCTATCCCAACATCGTATAAACGATGTTCACACTGGGAAAAAAATTCTATAAACATGTTTAAAACTGTTGAGTGATTCTAATCATCTCTGGAAACGATGAATTTTAGCTGTGTGTGAAAAGGCTGAGAGACACTTCGATAAAGACACCCTTATTTCATGATTGCGTGTGTTGAACTGCCCTGGGCTTTACAACTTTAAACCTCCAGGGTTTATTTTGCACAAATAGGTATTTACATGTTCATTTATATAATAAAAGGAAATAATGAATATTCAAATATCATAGGTAGCAAATAAAGGATGACTAACAGAGGAATGACAACAAACAGATAGGAGAGGATGATCAAGCATAATGATGTGCACCAATCTATAAGTGTGAATTACTAAGTAGCCTGTTCACACTACAGCTCTACAGTAACAAAGCATTTGTAGCCTTAATTTTAAGCAGTTGAAGAAATTAATAAAAGAAGGCCTACTTGAAGAAATCGTTAAATTGTAAGATATTCAGTTTATTTTTATTGAGTAAGACAAAGCACTAGGTGCTAAAATAACACACATTTAACACCTTTGGAAAAAATAATACCCCAGGAACGTGAAAAACAAAACTTTTATTGTAATGCCTATAAACGGACATATTTAAAAACTGAAATGTGGCACCACCCAAAAAATATACTTCTGAGATCCTCCTTTGTCTTTAATTTGCACCTGTAAATAAATTCTTTGTTCCTCGTCTATGTCATCGCGGCGAAAAATTTCAGACTTTTCTTCTTTTGAGGTGCACATGCAGCCTCAGACAAATGTGCCAAAGAAGTTTTGTCTTCTTGTGTTCCTGGAAACAAAGTTTTGGGCAATATTTTTCAAGTCCAGTTTATCTGTACGAGATTTATATATGAGTAATATTAAGCTTTGGTTGAGCTTTCTTTGGGTCATTGTACTTATCAGATAAATCATGATAACCGAGCCCGGCCGAAATATTGGGGGGGGGGGGGGGCGCTCAATGATATCTGAGCCCCCCAATATATATTTTTTTTTTTGGGGGGGGGCTGTGCCCCCCAAGCACCCCCCGGTTCCTAAGCCTATGTACAGGTCAATGAAGTCTACTTTTTGAAACTTAAAGGGATTGGGTGACTTTGTCTCAAGTTCTGAAACAAAATCCTGGAATGATAGTTAGGGCTAGTTCTGATCGGAAAACGACCCAAATATCGGAGTATGGCTAGCTGCCCCAGGGCCTTGTCCTATATACGGATCAGGGAAAAAATACTTTCGGGGGCTACTTGTATGACTTTCGGGGGCTCTTTTTGGCATTTCGAGGGCTGATTCACCCCGAGCCCCCGTGTATTTTCCACTGATACGGATAAGTGAGCGCCTTGATCGGTCCACTTCTAACTCGTGTTTTTAGCCCTTCTTTCTTTTCTTTTTCCTTTCCTTTCTTTTTCTTTCCTTTCCCTTTTTTTTTCAAAGAGGGGGGGGGGGGGCGGGTCCGTCGCCCCCCGTATGTCCGCGCCTGAGTGACACCCACATAAACTAACCTTATTTATTACCGAACAAAAATAATGAAAGAGCCCCTCGACACCATAGGTCTAAGTAATCAGCCAGTTGCTACCCCCCCCCCCCCCACAAATATAAACTTTAAAAGTGAATCTTTTGTTCTAATTTGATGCCAGTGATTTACAGATGCTGCTGAAACGGTCTAATTTTCCGGGATTTTTCCACACTTTTTAGTAAATTATACTTTTTATGCGTTTGTGGGAGAATGACAAATTTCAAAATTTACAGTCAGGCAAGAAATGTGCTTATTTACTATTTAGAGGCCTACTACGGCGGGCTTGGGGGCTCCAGCCCCCCCCCCCCCCCCCACACACACACTTTTGAAAAATTATATTAAAGAGAATTAAATAAAAAGAAATAGAAAAGAAAGTATGCTCATGTGACCGTAATTAAATGCCCATACCCCTGTGCTTCCGGGGGCTCTGCCCCCTGGACCCCACCTTGGGACCTAAGGCTGGCCCCTGGATGCTAATCTGACCTTAATTTTAAAGCCTAAAACCCCTGCGCTTCCGGGGACTCCGCCCCTTGGACCATACGCCAATTAGTGACCTGCCAGTGTTATGAATAAGGTATTAAAATATGCTCATCTGACCGTAATTAAATGCCCCTACCCCCTGAGCATCCGCCAATTTGTGCTACGCTCTACCTTATCTTAAATACTCTAGCCTCCCCCACTCACTTTCAACCCCATTTGTAATCACTTTTATTTCCCATTTAACTCCTTCATTAAACCTCGAAACGCCCCCAAATACTTGGAGCTGGGCCTGTATCACGAGTATATACTAGTAGTGAGTTGGTTGATGTCCGAAGCCACGTACAAAAGTATAATCGATTACAACAGTTGTGGGGCCGATATCACGAGTATGCCTTCATAAAATAAAGGTTTTAAAGAAAATATTCACTTCTACTTTCAAAAGGACTGGCCCATTTGCTTTAAAAAAATTGTAGAGTTATTATTATGTAATTTCTAGAAAAAATGTCAACCACATCATTTACAATGAGTCTAAATACATTGATTTGCCGAGTTGCTTCCTTTTATCAAATATACACGTAAAACAATGGGGGGACAAAATGTGTGGATAGCAAACCGCACGGATCGTCCCTCGGACGATCCGTGCGAGTCACGGACGATCCGTGCGAGCAGAAAACCCGCATATTATGTCCGACGGACAAACGAAACTGGTAGGACAAACGGCGCGGTCACAGGCATCCACAAATGGGTCAACCTGATCGAGGTTAAAAGGTGAATGTACTTTGAGGTTTGAGGTGTCACCAAATTCATACCACATGTTCATCTCTTAGAGGTATAGTCAAGGTTGAAAATGGTTAAATTCTGACCAAGGTTGAAAGGTCAAACCTCATATAACCGTATGAGGAACGAACATTCTCTTTATGGTTTGGAGTTGACATGTCAACAGTTATGCCAGAAGGGGAGATATGAAATTAACATTACTCCAATTTCCCAAGAAAACAAAATATTACTAACATTACTTAACAAATTATTATTACTTTAATTACTTAAATTACCAAGAAGATCAAACATTACTATTAAACAATAATTTCAAAATCAGTTGATTTATCTTTTTCATTGTTAAGAAGGCTTTCACTCCTTTTCCACTAAGTGAGACCTATCTTGGGTTCATCCAACAAAAGAAAATATCAATTGTAAAAAACAATAGAAAATAAATGAAAAAAACATTGAAATACAAAGAAAATACAAAGACAATGAATATTCCTAGATTTTTTGTTACATTGTTGTTATTGTCCTTTCTCACATTTTTTTCCTGATTATCCTAGAATGGTCAAACCATATGATATGTTGATGATGACAATAATTGAAAACAAAAGGAAATACAACAAAGAAATACATACCAAAAATGAACTAATTTGTTTGATGTTGCTACTTTGTACTTGAACAAAAGTTGAACAAACAACTAATTTTTCCAACCAAAAGGTACATTTTGAAAAGTTTAGAAAATATCTGCATATTTACTAAGAAATACATTTATTTACAAAATACGAAGCGAAATATTGTGAAAATATTGTTGTGATGTTGTTAATAGTACTTTATTTAATATGTGTACCAATTATTCATCTTCATTTCGCCAACCATAGCCCAGATCTAATTTTGTATTCCTTTTGTATCCAATTCGCAGAGTTTTGTGCAGCTGGAGAGTACTCTTCATCAGGCTTTGGCCCTTGCATGGCATGTCCGCTTGGTACTTATCAGAGTGGAACTCAGCGAAGTACATGTCATCAATGTCCTGGTGAAACTACAACACTGCAGACAGGTTCTACTGATGCATCTATGTGTGTTGGTAAGGATTGTTTGAAAACCATATCCGGACACCTACCCCCTGGACATCCACCCCGGATAACCACCCCTAGGATAACCACCCTCTAGGACAACTACCCCCTAGCACGACTACCCCCTAGGGCAACCACCCTCTAGGACGACTACCCCTGGGACAACTAACCCTTAGAACAACTACCACCTAGGGCAACTATCCCCCGGACCAAAAAACACCGGGCAACTACCCCTAGGATACCTGTCCGGGGTTATTTGTCCTAGAGGATGGTTGTCGTAGGGGTAGTTTTCCGGGGGTACATATAGTTGTCCCGGGGGTAGTCGTCCTAGAGGGTGGTTTCCCTAGGGGGTAGTTATCCTAGGGGTAGTAGTCCTAGAGGGTGGTTATCCAAAGGGGTGATTGTCCAGGGGACAGGTGTCCTAGAACTCTTGAATAACCTTCTAAGCAATCAATGCATATTGATCATGTTAAAGGGAATTCATTTTCAAAAGACGGAGGGTCCCCTTGGCGTAAGATTATCCAAACACCGACTTGAGTGACCTCAATCTAATGGATCAGTGCACGTACATGTATTCAGATAACAATGCTACACGCCTGTACATCTGGCTTGTGGTGCATTCATGCACCGCACATACATTAACTTTCTGAACCCAAATGCTGGCGGTGCTCAATTTTTAAATTCTGTACTTGAAAGTTAGTGAATTCGCCGTAATATTAATGTGAAGTAAAGTTTTTGTCAGTTTTCTTCTAAATATTGTAGCTTAACATATTTTTTTAAGGTGATTTGCGCACTGAAGTGTCATAGATTTTAATTTGACCATAACAATGTACAATTTCCATAACTTTTCGCATCGATTTTTACAGATATTGATGAATGTGAGAGCCAGCCGTGCCAACATGATGCAAGCTGCCTTGATGGAATTAATTCCTTCACGTGTATCTGTGCATTGGGATATACAGGGTCTATGTGTGGTGATCAGATTCTACCGTGTGACTCCGATCCCTGCCTCAATGGAGCGTCTTGTGTGGATGAAGTCAATCAGTTTACATGCCTGTGTGCTCCAGGATATACAGGTATAAACATATACAATACACACTATGCATCCCCCAATACATTTGACATGAAACTTAAAATAGGGAGATGAGCCCATATGATGCAGGTGGCGTAGGGAGCTTCAACAGATAAAGCATCCTTTAACAGCAGGCCTTCTTGAAAATCCTTTTGATTTGGAAAAAAAGAGTCCAAGCGGGCTCGAACTCGATAAAAATTACATTCAATGATATGATCTTGACACTTTAATAGGCTTTTACAAATGTTTTTTAAGTAAACGGAAGCACGATATATTTATTTTAAAAACGGTTTGGATATTGATCACATAGCCATGATAAATAAAATTGATTAACGTTCTGTACTTTATCTGCATTTCCAAAAAATAGGGAAATTATTCAAAATGTCCACGCTCATGAAATGCTTATTCACTGTGTAGTTAGTGAATGTATGTGTATCAGAAGCAATAGAAACTGTTTTCAGGATACTTATGATTTAAATGTGTCATTCAATTCTCTGAAACTTATAACTGGCAGGAATTTTCATTCTGCAATATTTATTTCTAAAATTGATCTATAGTTTAAGGAACAAGACAATCCTGAAATGAATTAAGTTTACATCAAATAACAAGGACCTAGGAGTATTATGTATAAACAAATGGTGCATGTTTTCATTCCTTCATTACAGGATCCATCTGCTCTTGTCGATGCATACAGCCTCAACTTGAGTGCCGATAAATTGTATAATGAACTTGATCGCATGCATCATTTGTATATTGTTTTCTATCCAGTGAGGATGCTCGTGATGAAATATCGTTATAGATAATCTTGTTTGTATAATTGGTATACATTATACATTTATTTGGAATGTGTATACAAATAATACATGTGTTTATTTAACAGGCTCGGTATGTGAGACAGAAATCGACTATTGTGATCCAACACCATGCAAGAGCGGCGCAACCTGCCAGAATAGCCAAGGCCATTTTGAGTGCTTTTGCCTGTTTGGATTTGGTGGTGAAACTTGCTCAAAGGAAATAGATTACTGTGTTGATACTCCTTGTCAAAACAATGCATCATGTGTAATGTCTGAGCTTTCTGCAGCTGGTTACATATGCGTTTGTGCAGAGGGATATACAGGAGTGAATTGTTCTATTAACATAGATGATTGTAAGAACAGCTCTTGCTTAAACGGTCTTTGCATTGATGGCATCAACAGTTTCACATGTTCCTGTACATCTGGATTCAGAGGTCCGACATGTGATGAGGACATTGACTTGTGTGCAATTTTCACCTGCCAAAATGGTGGCACCTGTGAAGACCTGGGAGACAGAGCCGTCTGTGCATGTCCTGTAACCTATGCTGGACAGTTCTGTGAGGATGCCAGGACAGCATGCGGTGACTCTCCCTGCAGAAATGGGAGCACATGTACAGCTGTTGATGATACCACCTTGGCCTTCACTTGCACCTGTACCGAGGGATACATTGGACAGACCTGTGAAACAGAGGTCAACTTCTGTCAGCCAGATCCTTGCAGGAATGGAGCTACTTGTGAGGATCAAACTACAACTTACATCTGCCACTGCCCTGACCGATTCACAGGTAAGTAAACTAGCCTTTCAGTTGAGTTTATTGGAACATTTGCTGAATTTTAGTGTACTTTAAGTTAAAAGATAAAAAACAACTGTGTTTTGTTCAGTTTCACAGTTTAACACCAAATTCCAGGCAAATTTTCCGGGGGATACTATTGTTAATATCTATATATACATATAATATAGTGTACATGTATTTGTTAATGTTTTAAAGGGGAAACCTGCGCTGAGGAGATAGGATGGTGTGATGACAATCCATGTGGACCAAACTCAACCTGCATTGAAGAACCCCTTTCCTTCAGATGCCTGTGTGATGTAGGTTCCACTGGAGAGAGATGTGAAGAGGTGTTGACTGTCTGCGATGCTCAAGACCCTTGTCTCAATGGAGCTACATGTAGCGGAGATTCTGTTACATTTCAATGCCAGTGCCCACCAGCATATGAAGGTGATTGTAATTGGTATCGAATTTATCCAAGAGGTAGAAAATAATGTTAATCTTATATTCAAACCTGACTAGTGGAGATTATAGCTGTAATGATCATCTATTCTAAATGATTGTTGATTCAGATAACAACAGAAGAAAAAGAAGAAAAAAGTTAAGTTTGAAAAAAAAAAAGAGAGAATTTCGTAAAACATATTTTTCTTCTTTCGTAATCAAGTTTTAAAGGTACTTAAATACCTTTCTTTACTTGATTATCAATCTAAATATATTTTTATGAATATATTCTGCATACATTATTCAGAAAAAGATTTACATAACAGTATTGATGGATTTGTGTTCTTTACCCCATTTTTAAGATCTAAGCAAAATTTTGCGGCGATCGGTCATATCACGGCCGATATCGTGCAAAAAGTGGAGTCTTTTACTCTTACTCTAGTATTAACATGAAGCAAATCATTGAGTGTCATAAGATATACTTTCAGCTCAATAGGATACTTTCAAATAAGTACCATATTTTGCCATTCATGTATTTCTTGTTTCCACTTTCTACAAAACAGGGTTGTACTGCGAGCATGAGATCAACCCTTGTGCTACTTCTCCCTGTCTAAATGGAGGTACCTGTGTGAGGGATCTACAGTCCTATCAGTGTGCCTGTAATTCAGGGTTTGAAGGAATACACTGTGAAGTCGATCAGGATGAATGTGCAAGCGAGTAAGCTAACCCAAGTATTCCAGACAACAATCTACTAACAGAACACTCTCACATAATATTACATACATGTATGCTGCAGCCTGTACAGTATTACTTGCGTTTAACAGAATTTGTATCTTTATAAGGGTACGAATGTGTTCTTGTTAAGGTGTGACGTGTCATGAATAACTACAGTGTCTTATTACTCACAGGGACATGATTAACTAATTTGGGAGGTCATCTGGTACTAAAATACTTTCAGATGTACTTTTTAAAAGGTCACCAATTACATGAGCTCTATACTTAACTCTTTATATCAATGCCATGCATGTATATCTCTCTGTTTTGTATTTATCATTTGGTGAAGTGTATGAGTGTTAATTTATTGTCAACCTGACAACTATATACATTAGAATAATCTATCTATTTGGGCATTGTACTTGTCGTTTACCTAATTACTTTTAATACTGCTCGTATTCTTTACACTATGATGCCATATTATTGTCTATTTTTTTTTTTTTTTTTTTTTTTTGCTTTGATTTAATTTAAATAGTTTTTGCTTGATTTGGACTTAATTAAATTTCATAAATATATATATATATATATATATATATATATATGATTGTTAGCATAATCAGATATACGCACTTTCATACAAATGAGATAATCTCCATCTTTCCTCTCGATCAATAAGGTTGATGTTTAATAACTTTTTCGATACATGTAGAAAAATCTTTAATCAATCATCTTCTTCATGTCGCCTTAAAAATATGCACATTGTTACATTTGTCTGTTTTTCTTGCATATTCTTTCTCTTCTTAAATAGGCCATGTGAGCATGGAACTTGCATTGATGGAATTGATTCTTTCTCCTGTGACTGTGAAGCTGGATACACAGGCCATACATGCAGTGAAGACAAGTTCTGTGACGCCAACCCATGTCAGAACGGGGGAACTTGTGAAAACCTGATCACAACATTTAGGTAATCTCAACATATTAAAGGGCTTTTATATCAGCATATAGCATAACTGTTCAATAAATTAACCTCTTCCATATTTATTGTCGGGAGTGGCCCCCTTTTCTAAAAACCTTAATCTGTTGATGTTTTGTTCTTGTAAGCGTTTTTAATCTATTCTAATAGTTTTATAAATCGTCCATTCCTTTCGACATTCTAGTTGCCGGTGTGCTCCAGGATTTGAGAGATCAACATGTAGCAGGCAAATACAATACTGTCGTCGAAAGCCATGCACAAGTGGAAATACTGTAAGCTGTGATGATGTTATCGGTGGTTACACATGTATGTGCAAGGATGGTTTCACTGGCTTAAAATGTGAGTCTGAGATCAACGAATGTGAGATTTCACCATCTCCCTGTCAGAATGATGGAAAGTGTATCAACCAATGGGGGACATTCACCTGCCAGTGTCAACTAGGCTTCACTGGTAACCTGTGTGAAGTGAGTATAGTCAGGTGTCTTCATCTTTTCCTGGAATATAGAAGATCCTAGCTTATAGCCGGATGCTGCCGATATTTTAATGAAAAAAAATATACTAGTAATTGACATTTGAATTTTGTCTTGCATGTTTTCATATTCTCAAAAGAAGGGCCACTGCCCCTTCTCCCTCCTTTCTTTTTTTACCTTTTTGTCTTCATGTACATGAAGTTTATATCATTTTTAATTTCATTGACACCTCTATTAAGAGGTGAAAAGTTTCCATGTAGTTTATATTGACAATCTGCTTATCTTCCTTTTTTGCATTTATGTAGAGCATATCACATTATAATATTAAGCTTCTATGTATGCCAAAGTAAATTGAAAGTTAGTTAATTACTAAATCCTACCAGATACTCACTTGTGGCATTACACCTGTATTGACACTGGTAAAAATAGGTTATTATCAAAGGACATTTAGTGCCCAATACAGGGCCTTTTTACGTCATTTAACTGTTTGTTCTTCCATGTAAATCTGCGTACACAGGGAAACTTATACACTACCATTTGGTTAACCACTTTAACAGATAAACATTGATGACTGTGTGAGCCACGGATGTGAAAGTGGGGCTTCCTGTGTCGATGGCATCAATAGCTACAGCTGTCTTTGTAATGACGGAAGATATGGGTCACGGTGCCAGCTCAAGTCAACACCATGTGATAACATCCCCTGCTTAAATGGTGGTGTGTGCACTGTTAATCGAGATGGTTTCTCCTGCGAATGTCTGTCTGGTTTTACAGGACCTACTTGCGAAGTTGACATTGATGACTGTGTCAACCATCGCTGTGCTAGTGGCTCGACCTGTAAAGACCAGGTATTTCCAAGTGACTTCAAAAATTAAGTAGCTAACATGTAAATAAACTCTACCTGAAAGTGAGTTTAACCTGTCAGGCAGAGTCTTTTTGCATCTTACCAACAACTCACTGTAGTTTCCCAAATACCTGCTATATTACTATTACATGGACTTTTCAGTATTTTACTGCCGAATTTTTTACCATCATATTGAATATAATTTTGCATGGTTAACTAGCAAAAACAGGGAACCAAAATAATTGTTTATTTAGACTGCACCTTTCTTTTCATCTTTCCAATACCTTTACTAGTAAGGAAATATATTTATACACTGTATTTCATTTGTTTTTGTCATATAGTGGGATAGCTACAGGTGTATATGTCCACAAGGTATAACTGGAGACCATTGTGATCAGGAAATAGATGACTGCCTTTCTGATCCTTGTCAGCATGGAGCAACCTGTATAGATGGAAGATCAGGTGTTACTTGTACCTGCGCAAGTGGTTAGTGGCAAATATCAATTTTTCAGGCTTGAGATTCCTCCGCGGATATACAGATTTACCACGGTTTTGGAAATTTGGAGAAAATATAGAAGGTACCGTAATTTGTCTTGCTGAATGCCTGGTTAGAGGCCATATGGATCTAGGACTTTCAACGATGATAGTAGTAAAACTAATGATAGCTACCACCTGTTATTATCTCTTACTTTTCTCTTTGACGGAAATAGGAAAAAAGGGCACTTTTAAAACCGTATTTTGTAAGATTTTTTTGGTGACTTCCCTTGCTTCTACGGATCCCTTGCACAGTGTTCATCTTATTCTAAATTTTATCTTGTCTCATGGCTGATATCTCTAATTGTTGAAACAAGCAAGCAAAAGTTATTATATTTGCTCTATTATTATTGGTGCATTTTCTAGTAGAACAGAGGAAATTAATAGTTTCAAGATGCAAGTGAAATGCAGATAAGTTAACAATGTAAAGTTGTAAAAAAGAAGGCCTGTTTTTTTTAGTTCACCCTATAATTCTACACAAAAAATTAAGAAAAAATTGTATGAAAAGATTGTAACAGTATATTTTTCTTTTTTCTGTTTCGGTGAATATATTTGAAATCTTCAGAGAGAGATTATAATTTGTCACTTTATTTCAGGAATCAAGGGAAAGTTTTGTGAGGTCGACATTATGGAGTGCTCCTCAGACCCTTGTGCAAATTCTGGTACATGTATAGAGGGAACTGATCGGTTTGATTGCCAGTGTGCAGAAGGTTATTGGTAAGTCCGATACAAATCATATCAATCAGATTTGAAATTAGGATCATTAGAATAATCATTTAACATTATTATCAAAGTAATTACAATTTTTTTTTTTTTGATTTTCCTGGTGATGAGATAATGTGTATGGAGAGAATGTATGTAAAGAGGACAGACTCATGCCTAATTGGACACATTTTGAGGGGGGAACAATGTGCTTTGAGATGGCCATGGTGGAAGTGAAGATGGATGGCAGAAGTGGAAGAGATAGACCTATAAGCATGATGGTGTATGAAATGAAGAATGACTCACCTTTTGACATCATGAAGAAGAAGGCTGAAAATAGTAATGGTTGGAGCTAGAAGGGAATGAACGGATGACTGTGGTGTGTGGACCCGCATGTGGACAACACTTTCAGGAAGAAGAATATGTGTGAGGATGCAGGATATGTCTACATGAGCATTTAATTGTTTTGTAGAGTAAAAATCACCTGTAATATAAACATATGGAAAGTGATAAGGGATTTTGTAATGTGCTATCATGATATATCCCTTTTTATGACTCCGCAACGAAGTAGCCACAAGCATTACGTTTTCGGGTTAGGTCTGCATTACATCACATGGAAAACCGTTTATTTAGAGTTAATGATGATCTGTTTTTGTTTTATTTTATGTCCTGTCAGGGGCACAACATGTGAAGAATTTATTAGCTCCTGTGTGTCCAACCCATGCAAGTATAATGGCACCTGCACAGACGGCTTCATGCAGTATATGTGTACTTGTGCTGCAGGTTATACAGGAGATACATGTGAGACAGGTATATACATACAAGGTTATGTTTCTGTTGGTAGCCTCTGTTTAATGTGCACTGTACATCAGATAATGTTGTACACTGTAGTTTATTCGCTGTGGTGTATTGTAGGGTGGATTAAATCACTGGAATATTCCACTGTGGGATAATTACTGATACAATATTTGAGAGGGCTAGACCAGTAAAAGAAAGAATGAAATATTTAATTATTGCAGTAGGAATCAAGATATTAAACATTGTCTGTATTGTGAGCTAGCAAGGCATGATCTCATAAATCAGAGTTAATGTCCTTCTGAATCTCTATCTGTCAATTGTTTTAGAATTTTACAGTTTTGGACATTCTGGATCTTTTGCTGGTACATGTAATGGTTATAAATGAGAAGGAATTTACATAATACACATTAGATGTACATATACATGCATTTGAATGCAAAATGATGCAATTCCTTTTAATTTACACATTGCATGGGTCCTATCACAATTTTACAGCTACAGCCTGTTTGAAAATGAATGATGTTGAAATCAAAAGTCTCTTTCAATTACATGTACCTGGTGACATTCTGGTACTGCCACATTTCACATTAATTCTACTCAAGCAAGCATGTCATTAACCCATTTCTCACATTAATGTTTCCATCATTGTTACCGTAGTTATTCCAGATAATTATGATCTTAGACTCAATGATGAGATGGCATCCATTAGCTTTTCTGCTTCTGTGGTCGATGGGTCTCCAAATCTGACATTATCATTCTGGGTGAAAGTGCAGATGGCATCTCCGAATGATCAACTTATGGACATGCGGATTGGTAACTTCACGTTCAGTGTCCAAAATCCTTGCAGTCTTGCATTTATACAAGCTGGGTGAGTACATGTCTGTAATCCAACTTCTCCAAAATGGCAGTCCTAGTCCGTTCCCTGGCAAGGTCGCATGACATTTAATAATTGCATGTCGGGCCAAATTGAACAACAATCACCATCTTCTATTCATGTATTGCTTCCTAAATTTGATGTTTTTTATTCTATGCCTGTTTTTTGTTATGTGACTTGAAATGTAGCGAGATTTCTGAAGCAATAAAATCACAGAAACAATGGAAAACCTTTTACATTCATGTATTTACCCCACGAAAACAAGCTCCCCCAAAAGCCCAGTCAGAATGGCTTATGCTATAAACACTTGGGTCGCGGCGCGCTGGAAAACACTCGGGTCACGGCTAGTTAGGACAATTTTTGTTTAATGGTGTCTTCAAATCGGCTTTATAAGGGGGAAAATTTATTGAAGAAGAGATTTGAAATTATCGACAATTTTTCGAAATATTTCTAATCGTGTCTTCCAATCCTGTACAAGGAGAAAGTTCACTCATATCGATTTCAGTTATTGGCCTACAGTGATAAAAGAAAGAAAGAAAGAAGTTTTAAGCCGAAGTGGAAAAGGAAGATATGCCCCAAGAAGTACGATTGTAGAACGAGCTCGTTCTGCAATCCCTCCTCATTGTTTTATTATCTTTATTTCGAGCGGTTCGACCCGAGTGTTTAGCATAAGCCGTCAGAATACGATAAATGGTTCACTCATTCATTACAATCAAGAAATGTTTCATATTTCAGTAAAACTCCATCATCCAGTATGCTGTCTGTATGTGATGATGGCTGGCATCACATGCTGCTGGTATTCCGTGATTCTGGAAGGTGGTCTGCTGCGGTTGATGGCTTCCATGTTATAAGTCAAGATGATGACTCCCGCCAGTATAATTTGTCAGGAACAATGCATCTTTCTTTTGGAGCTGATGAGCTTGACCAGGGAGGTACATGCAAAATGATTATACAAATGATAAACATAAGCGAGTGTTAGGGATTATCCACACAAGTTTACCGTGTATCAGACTGTTTCTACGTTACAGAGGGAGGATAATTACACTTATGCCTGAACTTTATGATGTGTGTTATTTTTGTTTTAAACATTTTTGATGTGGGTCGTTGTCATTTGGTAGAAATCGCCTTCATAGCTAACACTCCAAAACAGTGATTATCATACAAATTGTAAAAGTTAATCTTCGAGTAGATACGGTAGATCTACATATCGTTTGTGGAATAACTGCAGTTCTGTACAAATGCAAAATATTTGAGAAATTTAATAAACAAATTTAGTGCGAGCATAAAAATACCTAAGATGCAAAAATGCAGGTTGATGTACACTTTATTATGCATTTGGTAAAATGGTTGGTCACTACCAAAACTACATGTTAAGTATGATAAATGCATGGTCTTGTGTACGCCCTCAGCAAAATCATTTGATTATGATCTATGTCACCATTTTATATAACCGTATTATACATGTAGAATATAGCAGTATAAATAGTAGTAGTAGTAGTAGTAGTAGCAGCAGCGGTTATAGTAGTAATTAAATGTTATGACCCACACATTTGGCCACTAATACGACATTTGATTTAGAGTTATAAATGCTGATTGATTATGTTACTCCATTCATGGTGGAAAAATGCAACTTACTCAATGAAATGTCATTCTTTGAATTAAGATAGATTTCGTTTCCTTTTACTGAAGTTCATATTTTTTTTCTTTCTTCAGGAGTGATATTTTACCATCATGATTACTTTTCGTTTATTTCTTCCTCTTTTTTTCAGATCGTAATGAAGATATAATTTGGATGATAAAATCAGAAATAATATTTATGAATCCTTGGCAGATATTACATTTTCTTTCCAATGTTATCTCATTTTTGTGCAATGAGTTTTTTATATTGATTACATAACAATAGTACACCTGCTTTTGTCATGTGTTTGTAGATTCCATTTACATGACTGGCATCAACGTATGGAGTGGATATGTTTCAGATGACGTGTTGTCTAGAGTTACATCCGAGTGCTTGCCACAACTATATGGGAACATTATTTCATGGACAGACTTTGACTCCCACCAAGCTTTTCTTACAACCTCCTTGACTCCCTCAATGTGTGACGGTAAAATATGCATTTCACATATCGTCTGTCCATAGCCAGACGGGTGTTAACTCTGTGTTAAAGTATATGGTGGTATTCTCGAAAGCGGACTAACTTTAGTCCATGGTTTAATCCTCCGACTAAGTATGGAATGCCAAGTGTTCATATGAAACTATTTTTTGAATAATTTAATATGTTTCGAAATTACCATGATGATAACATAATTAATTTATAGCTAAATTGTTGTTTATTAATTATGTTATTACATTTTTTTTTTAATTCAGTGACAAATTAAATTATTCAAAAACATATTCATATGGACACAAGGCATTCCATACTTAGTCAGAGGATTAAACCACGGACTAAAGTAAGTCCGCTTTCGAGAATTCCACCCTATGAGTTCCTGCCCATGTGGCTCCAATCATGTTTTTTTGTTCATATTCCATATTCTACACCTGCATAATATGCATATGAAAAGATTGTGTACCTCATTTTGTTAATATCCATAAAATAATATACTGCTCATTGCAGTTAAACTGTAAGACGTATTTACAGTTGAAAATGAAATCAGGGCAAATATGCTGAAGTAGTAGCTCTTCAGACAAGAATCCTTGGAACTTGACCGATGAGACAAGCAAAGTCTTCTATGGGTCTATTTCGTAGGATCCCTAGGAATTATCAGGTGAAGATTTTAAAATTATTAAATAACCAGCTGTTCAACCCCAGCACACTGAATGTTGCCATTTTAATCGTTCTCTAAATGGTTTGTTGTAGATACTGACGAATGTGAAATCCTGACCCCCTGCCAAAATGGAGGCACTTGCGTGGACAAACTACGCTCCTATACCTGCCTGTGTCTTGAAGATTATGAAGGAATAAACTGTGAAAAGTTCATTGACCTATGCAAGAATGAGAGCTGTGAGAATGGAGGATCCTGTACAACCATTAATAGGACAGTCCACTGTTCATGTCCTGACAGATTCTTTGGAGAGTTTTGTGAGCTGGAAATCAGTAAGTTAAAATAAGTGGACAATAGTCCTACGATTAGTTGCATATTTATATGTCATACCATGTGGAATCCAGAAAAAGAAGAGGAAGTGTAGTATGCTTAAAGCGTTGGTCACATCCCACCGTGCGTGTTTTTAGTCCGTGCGGTTTTTGAGGAGGCCACGGCCGCCACGTTTTTCTGAAAACGTAGGGAGGGAGTGGCAAAGGCAGGGAGGGAGTACCGGCAACCCGCGTCACACGCACTGTGTAAGTACGTGGCCCGCACGCCACGCCGTGAACGGTTGCGTGCATTGTACGTTGCGCACGTGGTAAGTGCGTTATACGTGCTAACAACGCGCTTACAACGTACGGTCTCCGTGCGGTTGCCACGTTATCGTATGGAGGCCGTACTTATAAGTGCTGCTCACGTACGGTGTCCTTACTCACTCGCATGTTGTAAGTGCGTGCACGTGCGATGAACTCGGTGTTTACATAGGACGACATTCCGATGTTCTCCAGAAGTCCCAGCTGTTGCTGCCTCAAGATGCCGCCCATTCCACCGAAGAGACTATATACTGCATAAATCAGTACGAACAACGTGCGTTGTAAGTGCTTACTCGGTACGGTCCACGTGAGTTCTGCGTGCTCATTGGATAGCTGAACTGGGGAAGTGGCGAGTAGGCACGGACCACGCACTTATCACGTGCGCCTTTAAAAGACGCACGGAGTCAGTGCGTTGTGCGCTCGTTGGCAGTACCGGGAACGCACGTCACACGCACTGGGGTGAATCAGTAGCCCGAACGCAGCCCGAACGCAGCAAAAGTTCCTCGTGCACTAAAAGTGCTACGGTGTGTCTGCGTGCTCCCAAATTCGTACGGAGGTGGTACTCATCACGTACGGATACCCAAATTTTGCCCACGTTTTTGCACGTAGACAGCACGCACTTGCTAGTACGGCGGGATGTGACCACCGCATAAAGCGTTAGTCACAACCCACCGTACGTGTTTTTAGTCCCTACGATTTTGGGGGAGGCCACGGCAGCCACGTTTTTCTGAAAAACATAGGGAGGGAGTGGCAAAGGCAGGGAGAGAGTACCGGCAACGCACGTCACACGCACGGTGTAAGTACGTGGCCCGCACGCCACGCCTGGCCGTGAGCGGTTGCGTGCATCATACGTTGCGCACGTGGTAAGTGCGTTGTACGTGCTTACAACGTGCTTACAACGTACGGTCTCCGTGAGTTCTGCGTGCTCATTGGACAGTTGAACTGGGGAAGTGGCGAGTAAGCACGGACCACGCACAGTCGCACTTATCACGTGCGCAGAACGCACGTGCTAATGCTATGGTCACATTACCCGAAAGTAGCCTGCTCGGCGGCCGAGCGGCGAGTTTTTAGCCAATTTTGCCCAGCCACCGAGCGGCGGCCGCCCAGGCACCGCTCGTTAAAGGCATCGCTCGTTCGCTGCTGAAGTTTTATCGCGGAGTTAAAATTCGGGCGGTGCCTGGTCACATTCACTCGCCGCCCAGTCTACGCTCGGTAGCCGGGCGGTCCCCGCCTGGGCGCCGACCTAATCGAGCGTTCACAGTCGAGCGATTTAGGTCAAAAATCGACGCCGCTGGGTCAAAGGCTGTCGTGCAGTTGCCGCCCGGTCGCCGCTGGGAATTTAGTCGGTCACTGCATGGGCGGCGAGTCCAAAATCGGTCGGCAGCCTTTGACCTAGCGGCTTTGGTTTTTGACCTAAATCGCTCGGCGGCGAACGCTAGATTCGTTCGGTGCCCGGGCGGCGACCGGCCGGGCACCGAGCGTATTTTGGAGCCCCGCCGATCACCGGCCGGCCGCCGTGCAATATCTTTAAAATCAGCCGGCGGCTGGTGGGAGACTGCTCGGGAATCGGTGGGTCACCGGTCCGTCACTGCCGGGACACCAAGCGGAAAAGCTCCGCGATTCGCCCAGTTTTGACCTAAAATCGACCGGCGACCGACGGGAAATCGACAGGGCACCGTCCAGGCACGACTTCTCCAAAAAACGCTGGGCGGTGCCTAAATTCCAGCGGCGACCAAGCAGGCTACTAATCGATCGGTCGCCGCTCTGATTTGTAACCATAGCTTAAGTGCGCCTTTAAAAGACGCACGGCAGTATCGGACACGCTTGTCACACGCACTGGGGGGTGAATCGGTAGCCCGACCGCAGCCCGAACGCAGCGAAAGTTCCTCGTGCACTAAAAGTGCTATGGTGTGTCTGCGTGCTCCCAAATCCGTACGGAGGCGGTACTCACCACGTACGGATACCCAAATTTTGCCCACGTTTTTTGCACGTAGACAGCACGCACTGCAAGTACGGCGGGTTGTGACCACCGCATTAGTATGCGTTAACAAACCCCACAGTAAACCACCCCCAGCATACCCCAGAGTTCCTTATGATGGAATAGTTTTATTTTGATTACTATGACAATTCTTATGATTTATTGTTGACATTTATTTTTCTTCAGTTGATGGTGAATGGAGTGATTGGTTGCCGTGGAGTCCATGTAGTGCATCTTGTGAAGGTGGAACTCAAAACAGTTCAAGGGAATGTACCAACCCACCACCTAATGATTATGGACAACCTTGTCATGGAGAAAAAACAAAACAAGAACCATGTAATTCTCAGGACTGTCCAGGTATGTATTCTCTCTTGTGCTCTCCATGTCTTAAAGGTGAAATTCAAAGAAAATCACAAATATGTCAACTAATGTATCACTAGAAACTGGTAAACTAACAGATGGCCATCGTACAAGCTATAGGTCAACTACATATCGGGTGATTTATAAAAATACAAATACAACCACCTCCATAGCAGCTGGGATATCCGAGAGATTCGCCGGAAAAATAACGATGTTTTATTGACGTCACTATATGGACCAACACTGCCCAAGCAGACGACATCCCATAGAGAATGGACATAATTGCAAAGCTATTATTTGTCAATTATAATGGGTTTAGTTAATATATATGTAATGGCATGTCAAACCATTCAAAAGGGGATATGACCCGATTCTGATAACTAAAATCTTTTGCTTGTAAATACACAGAATAGGGGAGAATTAACAAACAAAGAAACCAGACTTTCAAATTAAAAAACCCCTGGAATGATACTAAGGACGGCATTTGTTCCCTCTTGAAATGCCGAACATACCCCGGTGTGTGCAGCTGAATATACAATGGCGTCTTATTTTGTTTACAAGCGACAGATTCCTTTATTTTTGTATCGCTTCATTTGTCATCAAAATAAAACCATGCGCGGGGTTTAGAGTGAGGCAATATATTATACATTTAGCCTGACGGTAGTGAAGTAAGAGATAGAACTCAAGAGAAGATGAAAACACAGACACTGAAAATGTGTGAGATGTCATGGGGCATCGTCTGCTTGTGCAACTCATGTCCATACTGTGATCTCACACATCTCAGCAGCGTTCGGAGAGAGCTCTTCAGGTACTATGCCGGGGCTGTATTTAAGCGTTTTGTAATTTATAATAATCATTACTTCGAATGTTTCCCAGCATTGAATTTTAATAACCTTGTCGAAATAAAGTTTCAACTTTGCAATAATGAAAATAAAGTTAGTTTTTAAAATCAATGAATATCTGCTTTAAAGGGGAAGTCCATCCTGATATTAATTTTGTTTTAATAAAAGCAGAAAAAAAAGAAACAAATTCGTGAAAGTTTGAGAAAAATCCGAGTAGAAATAGAAAACAATTATGAACTTTTGAAGTTATCACCAGTGAAACGCAAATTGGCAACAGTGTGAATTATCATGCAAGCTCCTTTTCAATTTTCTCTGTACAGAAAATTCCATAAACTCTCATTTTCTCAGTTATTTAAGACGGAATATATTTTGTTCAAACATAGAATGTATGGAAACATATTTGCAATAATTATATTTAGGGTGAAGGTATGATTGAAATTAAATATCGATTTTTAAAGTTTCTTAGTGCATGCACAAGGCAAATGCCAATACATGTTTGATTGATTGCACCTTCCAACATTTTACTGACCTGTTTCTTTTGTCTGCTTCTATTAAAACCAACCTAGTATCAGGGTGGACTTCCCCTTTAAAGTCTCCAACCAACGGGCATCTATTGTAGCCATACTTGCAGCTATGAACATGATTATTATGTTTTTGTTTTACCTTTTAATTTGTGTCTGTTACTTTAGAACTAGTTTACAAATACATTTGCTGTTTCATTACTATATATAAGATGCAAATACATACATTATTTGACTCTTTGTTTTACTTTATAGGTTGTATCCGTCTGCAGGCTCCCGATAATGCCACACTTTATTGTTGGAGTGAAGGTGAAACCAAGAAGTGCACAATCAGTTGTAATTCACCTGATATGAGCTTTGTTTCCCCTGTGGAATCAGAGTATTCCTGTAGCCCTGAATCAGATTACAAATGGAATCATGAAAATATGGATAACCGCAGAGCAAGTTTGCCTGCTTGCAAGGGTAATTTATGTTTAATATTAGATTCTGCCCTTTCTGTTGTTTTCATCATACATGTATTTTTTTCTTTGAATGCTATAGTCTTTTTTAAACTTCTTGTTTATAAATGTACATTGTACTTGTTTCAAGTATCATTTTGAAGAATTACCTATGTTCGTTTTCCTTTTTTCATACGTGTAAATTTACACTGATGATCTCGATCTCTTTATTTTCTATATACATGCACATGGACAACTGCATATATGGAAAGAGTCCTGCATCAATTGATTGAAATTTGAGAAGAATCAACTGATATAAGAATCAACTGATATATACTTACGTGACAAAATCAATGTCAAATTCATTTCTGCGAACGAAATCAATCTCTTAGCATGGTATTGAACCAGGAAAAACAACAGTGAAACCACTTTTATAAAGGCAGGGTAAGGGGGAAAGAGGAAAAAATTAAGATGACAATGAAAGAAGAGTATAGAGCAAGGATAAAGGTGAGAGAGGAAGAAAAGAGAGGGAGGAGAAAGAAATATTTTTTACGAGAGAAAGAGAGAGGGGAGAGCAAGACAGAGAAAGAGAGAAGGGAGAAAGAGATAGAAAGAAAGAGGTTTCAATATTGGGAGAAAGAGAGCGTAAAAACACTATAATAGAAACGCAGTCATAGAGGTTAAGAGTCATTTAGCAACCAAGCAAGGTATGGGATTTAGTATTTGATAGGACAGATAGTGGAAAACTTCAACATATCTTTGCAGTTCAGTTTGATATTTCAATGTTATCATTATAGAGACAATGTCTCCGGCTGCTGTGAAGACAAATGTCGCATTACTTTATCCAGTGGCAAGCTGTGATTCGAATGATGATCAAGAAAATCTGAAGGAGTCCGTCAAATCTACCTATTCGGCCACCAGCAATGGCATTGGCTGCAATAATTGTGCTTTCTCAAATGTACAGGTAAGTATGTGTATGTAATGCTGTACTCAATCAGATACAATCTATGTGTGGTGAAAATGTGAATTTTTATATTTTTCAAACTTTCTTGAAGTCATGCACCAACAGTTGTTCGTACCACGTTTGAATATCTGACTTTGTATAACAATGGGCTGTTGCTAGCCAAGCTAAGCTACATGTAGCAATTCCTTGTGTGGAGGTGTCTTGATCTAGTGGATACGTCTTCAGACTGCGGATCACATGTTTTAAGGTTCAAGTCCGCAGCACATTAAATATTTACCACTCTCCACCCATGTGGTAAATTTGTACCGGTATAAAAAAAAATGCTGTAAATGCCATGAGTACCGAAATTGGTAGCCTAGCAGAGCTGGGGTAATATTGGAGTGTCTTGAACCCCTGGCATGGTGGATATGTGTGATATACAAGTATTAAAATATTATTATTCTTATCTTTATAGTGAACAGAGGCAAAGATGCTTTCCCATGACATAATTATCAATTACAAGCACATTCTTGTCTACAAATTGTTGTTTCCATCGTCAAGCATTTGGCCCAGCTTTTGATGATGATGATCAGAGAATCCTATTTTGTCATTTTACAAAAAGTGAAGGCAAACATGTATTAAGTATTTGATCTTATTACATCAGTCAAGTGGTGCAGTTTAAAGAATGCATTTTCGTTTTTTATTTTTTTCAATTTTTCTTAGAAAAACTTTTTTTCTTCTCAAGAAAATTTGATTATTATGTCTTTTTCTATTGCAATATCATTAAGGTCAATACTTGTGGTTCATCAAGGAAAAAACGATCATCGGAAGACCCACCAACGACCATCTCATTCACTGTCAATATAAATGACACAAACAGCAATAGTAAGTCAGAAATGTACCTTCTCTGAGTTGTCAAGATAAGTGATGCATTTTAACTTTAATGAACAAAATTTATCTAACTTCCCATTCTTGAATTCAATACCCAAGATAGCATTTAGGTATAGGTACATATATTTACATAAATAACATATAGACTTTACAAATTAAAAATCTGTTTTAATCGAATTGCTCAATGAGGACAAATAACAGGTTTAAAAGCAACATATATTGTTTACTGCTTTTTTATATATTTTTGTTTACATGCACTCCATTCTACATTCATGATCAGGAAAAGCAGTTAAAGTAAACCTCTATTAAACGTGTGTAGATGTTGTTAGTGCATTTTGGTATTTTATCTTGTTCTATTAGCTACGGTGTCGGAATCATTTGCTGCATTAGACAACAGTTTTGAGAGCCTTTTTGAAGATGGATCCCTTTCATTGATGGTGGATGGAGAGCTCATACAAGTTGACCTCAATCAAAGTACTGACATTGTCAGTTTTACTTGCCCACAAGGTTCCGGTTTGTCTGATGATGAAAATTGTGGTAAGTCAATCAGATTACAGGAACTTTGCCTGGATTTCATGAAAACTCAAGGCTCACCAAAATGAATCACAAACTTAAGTAGATGCCGTAGACCTACCTCAGGGAAATGAGTAGAAACAGTACAACAACATTAGTATTAGAGATTGTGAAATGTGTGACTATATATGAGATTTAGGCATCTTAGAACATTCAGATTCAGGCAGTAAAATTAAAACGAAGCATTTATAAGTAAGGGCTCTTGTTTCATTTTCTGCCAAGTCGAGTTACAACAATGGCACTCATAACATGAACCCAGGGCCCCGTCTTTAATGTAAAGAGTTACGATTGATCCAAATCAATCGGAAGTCCTCCAATCAATCGAATGTTTGTAGTCCCCTATCTCTTATGTACCCAATCGCAAATAAGTTGCGATTGATTTTAACTCTCTATAAGATGGGGCCCAGGTCTTACATCCATGTCATTTGCAGGGCATCGGGTATCCATACCAAACTCTTCTTGAGCACAGCTAGGGTAGATGCGGAAAGTTGAATTTGAGTATTAAACTTTTTAATACTTACTCATTATAGAATTAAATTCAACACTATTGCTTTCTTATACATGTTAATCTGGGGCCTACATTCAGTGAGAGTTCTTTTGTAGATCATTACGATTCAGGGAAGCAACACTTGTATTATACTCCACTAGTACATGCAGCTTGCTTGAAGTTTTTTTTTCATTATCATTTCAGTTTTTCACAAATAGTCGATGAATAACCTTGTGGCTATCCTTATTGTCTATAACATGTATTTACAGTTGTAGTTGCATGCCTCTGTTATAAAAGTTAATGCATATTGTGTTTAGCAACCAAATCGGCAACCTCTAGCCTGTTTGTTAAAGGCCCTTTGCGACGAAAATACAACTTTTTGTAATTCGAAAGCTGAATGAATGTAGAATACAAATATAAGGAATTAAAAACAAATTCTTTCAGTATTACACAAAAGCATATTAAAACCTCATTTTCCGCACCCCTCCAAATTACGGTTAAACAGATGTCAAATCTGCCGCAGTTATGATGACAACGCGACATGTGGACCCGATCGGCTCACCTAGTCACTGTGGGTATCTTCATCCACATAAGATGATGTCATCAAGTCTTTGACAGACACTAAAATAGCATTTAATTGATTTTGTTATCTGTGGCTTAATTTTAAGCTTTCCGTTGATGTATACAATTCATTTATTTCATTTGTCACTTCCAACAGCAAGGGTCCTTAATTTGTACATTTACATGTGTCTCAGAAAATGTGTAGGTATATACATGTACATATGTAATTCAACCTGGAATGGACAAACAATTTTGTTGGAACTGGAACTTTGTTAACCATGTCATCATCAAACGAAATGTGTATTTTACACATTTACACCGCATTTCATTTTTCGAAAGGGCAGTTTTACAGGAGGCTTTTACCATTCCCTCACAAGTATATATAATGCATGTAATTGCCTAACGTGCTTTATTAATTTGGGCTGTTATTTTAAACCTTTGAATCTTATTCCCCTTGAACCTGGGATTTTTTTTGTCTAAATGTTATTGGCGATCAATTATGCAAGTCGGTAATGTGGCACATATACAGTCAAACCTGTCTACAGCGACCGCCTAAGGGAAACACAAAAAGTGGTCTTAATAGAGAAGTGGTCTTTGTAGACAGGTTCCTATAGAACATGTTTCAATAAGAAATTATTTTCAAGGGAAACAAAAAATGTATTCTTTGTAGAAAGGTGGTCACTAAAGCAGGTTTGACTGCATCATAAAGTGGGTAGATAAGAGGGGTCACATAAAGATATTTGACATTTTGCAGCACTTCCGGTCAGTTTGTTGGATTTAATATCTGTATCATACTTTTTTATTGTATTTTTTTTTCTTCATTTCCCTTTTTCTTCTTCCCAAAAGTTACCTGCTCTGTTGGAAGTTTCGTCTTCATTGCGCCCAATACCACTGATGCCCTGTGTACACCCTGCCTGCTGCATACATACCAAGATCAAGAAGGACAAGCAGAATGTATTGTCCTGCAGGTTTAATAACAAATGATCCTGGAGCTGATGATATCAGTTACTGCATAGGTAAGTACCCTGCCTACCTCATTGTCCTAACATGATCTCATGCAGGACATTTCAAAGCCCACGTACGCTTAGGCTGGGCCTCATGTGTCAGTTCGAGATCACTCATGCAGATGAGGCAGTTTTGATCATCTGTGAATTTAAAAGTAATCAGATGTCTGATCATTTAGCCATTTGTGCTTCCCTGCGAGTAAATCGCCCAGAATAGTGAGGATGACATAGAGATATATTTGTACATACTTGATGGCACACATGTATTTTATTTCCTCAGGTTCCTCATATGTGTATTGTACATTTTTTTTGCCTCGGGGTATTTATTTGCCAATAGAAACAGTTATGATGCCATTCATCAATAAAGTCTCTCTGGACAGAACGTTGCAAATCTACGTCCGATTTAAACAAAAAATGTTTTAAAAGATGCGTCGGACTCGAAAGCAAAGAGTCATGAAAGGAAAACTTTATATCTGCCTTGGTTCCGGAGTAGTCGTTCAATTACTAGAGGGGGGGGGGGTCAAATTGACCCCCCAGTTAATATATGGTTAAGGCTTTCTCAATAAACTATAATTTTAACAACATGCATGTAAATGTACATACTTATGTAGATGTAAGTGTAAACTTGATCATTCTGGATTATTATGTAAGTCATCTTAATGCATGTGAACGCATGTGAACGCATGTGATCGCATGCGAATGCGGCCAAATTGCAGAAACAGACAATGGAACACCTGATAGTCTGCCCACTCCTGCCAGAGCCATGCACCCAAGATGACCTGGAAGCCGTGAATTGCCGTGCCAAAGCCTGTGTGGACCACTGGACGGGACTTGTGTAGTGACTCGATAAGAAGAAGAACTCTGATTTTAATGACTTCCTACCTTTTTTTCTTAATATACAGAACCATGTCCACTTGGTCATTACCAAGATGTGTGGTCAGATCCTAGTAACACTACATGTATTCAGTGCCCTCTTGATACTTACCAACACGAAATTGGACAAGAAAGCTGTTTCCCTTGCCCCAATGGATATGTTACTCTGGAAACAGGTGCAACAAATGCTTCTGACTGTGTTGGTGAGTCTCCCTGGTCTTCATTCTGTCCCCGCCTATTTAACCTTCTTCTTTTTTCTATTGTCTTTTGATGGGTTTGCCACAATGAAAAATAATAATCATGATTATTTTATGCAATTTGGGGGATATTCACATATAGTGTCATTTTCATTGGTTTTTCAAAGAAGAAATAGTAGAAAAAGTATGATTTCAACCCAATATTTTGTGTTTATCGTTTTGCCTCCGTAATGGAAGCATGATTTAAATGTAAGCATCTATTTACAGTGTTGATGTCACAAACACCCCACTCCTCAAAGCCACATAACCAACAGATCATGGTGTATCATTGCAAATGGAAACAAACAGGCTAATGATTGATAACTATAAAGTGCCAATGCACATTGTGAGCCTACATGTATGTTCTAACTACAATGACAAAATAATTACAAATGTGTTTTCATCGAATGCTCAGAGAAGTACAATTATGTAATTTACATTGTATTTGTGTCTTTTTAGCGGTGTGTAATGCAGGGCATTACGTGGACCTATCAAACGAGACCAATCCACTATGCCCTCCGTGTCCACTCAACACATTCTTAGATTTTGATGTGCATCAAGAACGAGAATGTATTTCATGTGCTCTAGGAATGATTACCATCCAGAATGGATCTTCACAAAGTGATGACTGTCTTGGTAAGGAGACAAAAAAATAAAGTAAATCGTACATTTTTGACAAAATGTATATGATTATTATTTTTGATGCTGAGTTGATAATCAGGGCTTGGGTGTATTCACATGCTATAGGTGGATAGGCATCTCCTGGTGAATCAGAGAGGAAATTCCATCTATGATATATAGATGGAGAAGAAAAAAATCGTACACTGGCAATGCAAGTTGCTGAAAATGAGTTATACAAAACTAACATATACTTGTAGTTCTACAAGACTTATCTTTGACATTATTGCAACAGACATGTACACATACAAACACACGCACACACATACACATACACACACCTATCTTCATACGCACATATGTAAATGGTAAATTCCAGCACGGGAGATTTGACATTCAGAAAATGTTGGTGTTATATAAGACAGTTTTAAGCAATATTACAGTCTGTGATATAGACACAAAGCACTTTTTTAAAATCAGTGGCCCGAATTCACAAAGGAGGTTTGTCGACAAACCTAGGTTTATGTGCGTCACATGACGCGTTTTGATGCGTTTCAGACCAAGGTTCAGTCAAGGTTTGGTCTGAAACGCGTCAAAGCGAGTCATATGACACAGACACACATAAACCTAGGTTTGTCGACAAAACTCATTTGTGAATTCGGGCAAATGAGGACACTTGCAAAAGTCTGTGATTTAGTTCTGGCAACCAGTATCGGCACACAGTGCATTTCAAAGATGCTGTTACAAATGAGCATCACCTGTCAACGTTTATTCATACAGAAACATATTTGATTTTTCAGACCCAGCCAAATGAATAAACACATTTTAATGAGGGCTTTAAAAGTTGTTAGTAGCGTTTTATCCATCAGGTTGCAGATAATCTTGAAAATTACCCGTGTACAACTTGTAAACTTAAATACATTTGCATATTCATTTGTCATGTGATTGATTTACTTGTGCAGTTTCATGCATGCCAGGGACCTATTTGGAAAGTTCATCATGTATTCCCTGTCCTCTAAACACCTATCAAGACCAAACCAATCATCGTGAGGAATCCTGCATCCTATGTCCTAGCAACCTGGTTACTCTTAATGAAAGTTCTGACAATCTTGCAGACTGTACAGGTATCTACAAATAGTCTAAAGAAATTTTTTTCCAATAATTTTATGACTGTGGTAAAACATACACCTAAAGTCCGAACCATGGCATCAAATTGATGATTAACAATGAATGTTGTGCTAACTGTCTCAAAATAAATGGTAGATTATCAGGGAAATTAACAGTACTATGCATTTTTAACTCAAGCTCTTCACATTTTTTCCTCGTTTTAAGTTGTAGGTAGGTGCACACACAGTTAAACCTTGTTTGTGTTCATGCTAGTTTACTATAATTACCATAATTATAGTAAACTAAAGTAAACTAAAGTGTTTGCCTATTGAGAAAGTAGGCAAAATGCACTACATAGAATAGATTGGAGATGGGTGCTTTAAAGGGATTGGGTATCTTTGTTTCAGATTCTAAACAAAATCTCGGTTTTAGCTCATGCTGCAATCATAATTATAAACCTTTAAGTCAGTCAGGAATCCCATGACGTTTACAAGCCGATCGCCCGTCTGATTAATTTATCAAGATATTTATGATTGGAATTTGAAATGTCAAAAACGCTTTCCCAACGGTTTTCATAACAGTACAGTATATTGGGGAAAATAAATATGGTAGAACCGGTCACTCAAAGATATTTCCCTTTTTGAGGCACTTCATGGTCATTTTGAAGCTCAATTTGTTAGGGCTTTAATATTACACCATATCACAGACGCTGATAAAACGTAGGGCTATGTATCTCAGATTTGACAATGCCTTTTAATGGTACAGACATCTCTGCTGGTATTGTAAATGAAGCTATTTGCAAAAAGATAATACTGCTCTCATGTTCTTATAAAACCATAATACTCCTTATGATGTAAGAATAATACAAGAATTTTTACATCCAAATGAGAGTATGAACCTGATAAAGAGTTTAGAAATTGATTACCTTGGTACAAGTTCGTTGTGTATCTACATTTGCTTTGATATTACTTAACCCTAATGAGGCCGGGGTATTTTTGGAAGGTTTCTAATACCGGGGGGAGGGGGCCTTCTGGCCCCCCTCACCCCTCAGATCTTAACCATGCGATGTCTGTTCGCTCTAAAATTTGACACTAGTATTAGGCTGCATGTAAGGAATATCTCTATGGTTTTAGATTTGGTATGCAATATTAATATTTTCATAATTTATGCAGATTAGCTTTAATTATGCCTATTCATATTTGTGGCTATAATTCAGATTAAAATGTGCTGGATGGCCAAAATTTTGCCCAAATATTGTTAAGATAACTTGGAACATTGTTGTGACATAACAAATCAAAATGTTGCCTTTTTCCTTATGTTTGTCATTGTTTTATGAATTTCTTATGTATTTCTTAGTTTTTTAAGCTTAAGTTTTTTTTTTTTTTTTTTTTTTTTTTTTTTTTTTTTTTTTTTGGGGGGGGGGGGTCATTAACATCATTGCAGGACTCATTTACAAGCACAATGAATACAACCAAATGCTTGGAATTGGCAAAATAACCTGTGTTTTTGGGTCTAAATTTGTGGAATTTTGCATATGGTTTGTACACAAAAAGGGAACAATTTCGATTTTGAACTTGACACATGAACATAAAAACTTATGTAACTACCTAAGGGTATGTCCGTTTTTTATAAATTTCGTGTCCAAAGATGCGCGAAACTAGAAAGAAAAAAAGTCACTAAGCTGCGCGACGAAATTCGAGGTGGTGGCAAAATAATCAACAACTTTGTTGAGGGGGGGGGGCTTTTCAGACCCCCCCCCCCCCCCCCGCCTTATTAGGGTTAAGGGGGTAACCTAGATATTTTACATATATTTTATCCCTCCACTTCATTTGATTCTACCTGCATTTCTTTGTACATCTCTGTGGAAATAAATTCAATTTGATTAAATATCATATATTCATACATGGGACGTCAACATCAAAGACACGCAAGTACTGTTTTTCAATGTTAACGATAAACCTTTAAATGCTGAATATTTTCTCCTTCACTTTCAGATCCACAGGAACCAGGTAGTCCATTTATTACAGGCCGGAACAACTTAGTCACAATTGTTGTGATTGTTGTTGTTGTCATCGTAGTGGTTTTGGTCATTTCCGTTGCAGTGGCTTCTTACTACAAAAAGAAACATATTAGGTAGGCCTGCATGTGATGTTCAATGTTTTTTAAAATAAAATTGAGAGGTTAATGATTTTGACACTTCCATACCATAACCTTGTGTGTTCCACCAATTTGTTATGTTACATGTGTTGTATTTGCTAGTGATACGTAACATCATCTGAGCAGCAGCAAACCAATTTGATTGGCCTATTTTGGGGCTCTCCTTGCAGGGGCTGCTGGTGTGACCAACAATTATCTGTTCATACATGTACTGCATGTCTATTGTCCACAATTACACAGTATATTTACACCAAATGGTCTGAAGAATTACATGTGTTATATGGTGACAATAGGCCCTACACATGTATATACATTTGTAGGACTTCTTACATTTTCACAAAGTAGAATAAAGCTTTCTAGTCCATTTCTCAGAATTTATGGTGGGATAAAAAAGTTACATATTCATTATTCTCATTGGGACAATATTGTGTGTTAAAGTTTAGATACTAGAGGACATGATGGGGTGAAATGTTTGTCTAGTACATGCATCTGATTCTTTTTAAGAATTTGTGAAAGCTTATCCATAAGATTACCCTCCAATTTATTGTGCACAAAGGTGCAATCCGAAGAAGGCCAGTGGTGACCATTTTGATTACATGTTTATCAATAATTAGCCATCGTGTTTATCTACTGTAAAATGTCATTATCTTCTTATATTTTTATTGTTAGTGCTTACATTTCATCCGTTTAGAGCCAGAAGGGCATTAACTCTGTGTTACAGTATATGAGTTTACGCACTTCTGGCTCCAAACAGACGATTTATGAGTTAATTTTCAACGCGCATTTTACAATCTAACCAATCCTTGGCTAGTTAATTTGATGGTGTAAATGATATAGGGCTCAACACAATCAAATTTTGAAATAGGGAACATACCACAAGAATCGTTTTGATGAATCACCCTTGAAGAAATATTGGAATGTACACCATTTAGGTGACAAATGGTTTTGTCAAACTTATTAATAATATGTAAGTTTTTTTTTTCGTATGATGCTATTTTCAGATACCCTAAAAGGTCATCGTCTGTTAGCCCTACACCACATCTTCCCATGTTTGATCGAGAATCGGAGCCCTACTGTCAGACCCCAGTGAAGTTCTGAACAAACTTTGAGGTTGATAAGTGAACAATTAGTGTCGTCATGATAGTCAGGATTTCCAACAATTATGTGCAACAATATAATGTGCTTTTGATCACAAAGAGTAGGTAACTAAGCTAAATTTGGCATGATAAGACGCGTCCAGAGAACAAAGGCATAATGGTGATGTTTATTTATTCCAAGTTCTTTTTTTAAATATCTGAACGAAAGTTTGGCTAACAGTAGCTACATCCAGATGGTATATGCATTTACCAGCTGCATATCCTAACAAGGTGGTTCTACTTCTGCCTGAGAAAACTATGATAATTAACAATTGTGTATTTTGTGTTGGATGCATCTTTTCACGCCACTACATTTGGCTATTAAAGCAACCCTAGATAACACGAACATAAATTCACTATAAAATACACATGTATATATTTATGTAAATTTTTAGAGTTAGGCTATTCCATGCATAACAGAATATGACCTCTGCAATTTTAATTTAGTCCGACCATATCAAACAGGATGACTTTTTTCGCTTGGTATGCACATGTATATGACTTTATGGACCAATTAATTTACACCAATATCAAACTCGTCCTGATGACATCATCATAAATGTGTGCCTGAAACAATACTGTAGGTATACGAAAATATATGACATGTGACAGAGACAGAGGTAGATAAAGTGATTGTCTTTTGTAACAAAGGCTGTAATATCAAGTCCTTGATTGTTTAAGTATGAATAATGTATAAACTTATTATTGAATGTTTTAGGGTTATACTTCTTTGATGATTGGTAGTGGTATATTATTAAAACATAGCTTTACACTTTGCTGTTAATATTGAAAAATGCTTTATAAAGTCATTAATTTCAAACTACATGTATTTTGCGACTGCTGTCTTTTGAAGTGCATATGGTGGAAGGGCTGTGATTGCAGTTATGTGATGTTCACATAATGATAGATGGATATACATGTCCTAAATATTTGATTTTATAAAAATTTTGACTTGAATTTCTCGCATCTTAGTATATGAGTGCTATTCCTGTGTTCACCTTGATCATGTTAATATTAATTTTCTGCTATGTTTATAGGTTCACAATGCTCTATTGTTATAGTGGGATGCTGTGTGCGTGTGTGTGTATGAAAGAGAAATTTATTGTATTTGTATTATTTGAAGTAGCAATATTTGTACACTGTCGCTCATAAAGGTGGAATTTTTTTTTTACCCCAATTATTTAAAAAATAATTAAAACATAATATATCTAGATAATAGTATACAAACTCAGATTTTATTGAATAACAATTTGCCAATGTGTGTTTTGCGTAACTGCCTTGAGCCATAATGCATGGCCGTCCAGAGGATTTTTGTTATGTTGGGGACCGGGGTAAAATGCAAAAAATTATTGAAAATTTATTGCATTTTCTGTTTTTTATTTTTATTTATGGAAACTGCCCCCTACTCTAGCCCCCGCTGCGTATAGTCATGGTTCAGTGACATAGCAATGGCCTCGTAACTGTGAGGCCCCAGGATCAAAACCGTGTCGATGTGCTATATTATTGCCCTTTTATGGGGCATTACTCCTCATTACTGTCATTTATGACTTAATGGCGTAGGTCCCCTAGTTGATAAGCATAGAAGCATATATATGCTTTGGCAGTCACGCAAAACACACAAATTGGCAAATTGTTATTCAATAAGATCTGAGTATGTAAACTATTATCTAGATCTATTATTTTTAAATTATTTTTAAAATAATTCCATAGATTGGGGTAAAAAAAAAAAATCCACCTTTATGAGCGTCAGTGTAGTAGTAGTAGAAGTATACTGTTATTATTATAATTATCATTGTTATTATCACCACTGCTTTCATTAGTGCTATTGTAATTGTCACTACTACTATTAATATTTTATCTAGTATTAGTAGTACTATGCGTATTAGTATTATTATTATTAGTAGTAGTATTAGTATTACTATTATTATTCTCATTATATTCATTATAATCATTATATCAATTATTATCATTATATTCATTTTGATGATTATTCTCATCATTATTCTCTCAATGAGGCTAATTTTTGTTAAATTGTTTGATGAATTCTAGAAAAATGATTGGATTCGAGCAAAGAGGAATAATTGCTTTGTGGAATAGTTGTGAACAATTTTGAAGCTCCACCATAAAGCAATCATCAGAATGGCATATATCAAAAGAACCTTACAACAAGCAACTAAAATGATTTTGTTATTCTGGTTAAATGTTGTTACATGTACATCTACAAGATACAGTATATTCTATCTTATTAAAAATTGATATGAATTTTCGGAATACTATGAAAGGAAAGAGGAAGGGCACTAAAGAAGTTTGTTTCTATGTACAAATGTGTTATTTTGTTTGAAATAAATTGTTTGCTTTGCGCTGTGTTGAGATATATGTTTTGTATTTGTTGTATTTTGGTTAGTGTTTTAGAATGAGAGAAGAAAAATTACAAATTACAAATATAGTATGTCTATGAAGTGCATGACAATTACTTTTGTAATGTCCCGTTTTGAGATGGAGTTCTTCATCAGGGATCGCTTCTCTACGGTAACTGGGAACAACAAAACAACAGTTAACAGAATTATAGTTCACGATGATTGTTATCTTTTATACTCTCAACTATACGCAGCGTCGATTGAGAATGAGAAGTCTAATGCTTTCTTGGGATTAAAGGCCTTCTAATTCTCAACCGACGACAGGACAAAGGGAAAGAATAATGTGAAGATCTCGCTTTTTGCATGGGATTCTAGATCTAGCTGCATCGCCTTTCACACCCCATCCCACTTTTCCCCTCGTATTTGACTAGCGCTAAAGATGCATTCAAAGTGACGTCGTGTTCATTTTTTACGTTTTCCTACTTTTGGAAAACGAAGAAGAAAAAAATGATCAATGCTCTTTTTAGATTTATAAACGAGGTTTACTTGTCCAAAACAAGTTTATAATTGTCGGCTTTGATGATAAATGTAGATAATATTGTTTTATATTTAATATGAAGCTAATCTTCAGACAATTCTTTAAGTTTTTGTATTTCTTTTACTTGCTTCTATTATGTTTTTTATCACAATTTCTTTTTAAACGAGGGGATGAAATCCTCAGCTCACTATATCAATTTTTTCCTTTTTTTTAAATGTCTTTGAATTCCACTTTCCTGTCCATTATTATTATCATTACGTTTATTTTAATATTAACAGTTTTATTTATTAAAACAAAATGTAATCTACATCTTTATCATCATCATCATCATCACCATAATTGTTTTGTTTTTTTACTTTTTTTAGGGGGGGGGTGGTTGGGAGTAAAATTTATTGGGCCGTTTGATTGGTTCACACACCTCAATTTCAAAATCTTTGCTTCTGTCTCTCTATCATTTCCTCCCATCTGTCTCGTTTGTCCACTCACATGTCATTACAATAATTCTAACATGCATGGCATATGTATGGTTTGTTCTATAAGAGAACATGAAAACTATGCATGCAATTATCGTTCACTCAGTCATGACACGATTAATCTCCTCGAAATGTAAATTAAAACGATAATTAAACTGCCGCTGTAAGCTTGAATTACAAAAGCTTAGTTCGCTTCAAACATGTATTTATCCACCTTGAAAAACCTAGATAAAGTTACATAAAAAAGACGAGATATTTCTCTTTTTATCTCTCCACTTAAAACTCAGTTGAATTCACTGACACGTAAAATAGATTTATTTTCCAACAGTTTATTGTTTCCTCTTTTCTGGTGTTACGTTTTGTTCTGTTAACAAACCATGTTCTCATGTCATTGTTCGGGTGGGACATGTATATAACAAGAAAAAAGCTTCAAAGGAAAAATATGAGCTCATTCCATTTTTTTTAATAAACGCAGTCACCTTTAAATGTATTTCTCAGTTAACTCAAGTAAGGAAAAACGACATAGAATTAAAGTAATAAGCATTGTTGGTGCGGGACATGTATAATATGAACCCATAGCAGTTGAGAGTTTTCTTCTTTCTTTCTTTTTTAAGTTTAATCACTTTTCCCTTTTTTAAGTTGGCAGCAATTAATTTCATTTAAAAACAAACTAAAGTGTTTATTGAAGTAACCAGCAAAATGTTATCCAAAACTGCCAATTTCTATACGAAAAAAAGAGATTTTATACTCATAACTGCGATGCCAATGTAGAGACTTTAGTGATTAGTTACAATTGAATCACTCTCATTCGAAAATAACACAACTGCATTAGAAATAAACTCAGAATTTCCTATGTTTTTTGCTCATTATGCTAATGTATAATGTGCAATTCCTAGTATTCTGGTCAATAGATACTGAAAAAGGCACTTAAATGAAAGGGTTTAAGTCTTAGGGTTAAGAGCTTTTATTCATCTTTGTATTCTTGTATGATTGAAAAACCTCAGCGAAAAACTGCTAAATTGCAAAGTCCTATGTATCAGAGAAATGCAACAGCTAGCTAGGTATTATAAAGAGAAAGATACTGGTTTCGCAAATTGCATTAATTTTCATAGAAGCGCTGAAAATATATGCATTAGTTTAAGCTGAAAACTATTGAGTTACATATAATTAGTAAGATATTATGTACCGTGCATCCAAATTAAAAAAATTAAAAAATCGGTGTATTGTTTTAATATTATCAGGTCATGCTCTTTTCCCTTAAACACTAGACTAATAATTTTGTTATAGATCTTCTTTTTTTTTCATCTTCTTTTTTTTTTTTTGGGGGGGGGGGGGTGGTAATTTTTACAAAAAGAAGATAGGTATACTACAGTTTATACAAAATTATAATGTACTTACAATGCTGAAATAACAATTCTTTGAAATAAATCAAATGATAAAAAATAATTCAAACTCAGAGCACTAATATTCGAACGTTATTTACTCTGACAATTTACATGAAGCTTTTGAATAAAAAGAAACTCCTCGTGCACGTTTGCATTAATCCTTTTCTTGCATCACTGATACAGTGAATGTTATCTTCGCAAAAGATATATATATTTAGCTGTTATCTTCGGCAAGCATGAAGCAGAAACTCTTTGTCCAAAAGCTGAATGTAGATGGTTATTGTCAAAGTATAACGTAATATTAGAATAGTAGCCCTCTAACTATTAATTGCCCTTATTCATATATACATTATAGAATACATATATCAAGTTTTGAATTTTGATCTGAATATGGAGGGGGACATGTATATATGTTGTAGTTGTTTTTGTTTGGCATTATCGGCGTTTCATTATTTTTTAGAATATTTACGCCTTTCACTTTTTTTTATATTTGTTAATTCATACTCTTTTAAAATCATAGTTTTGTTGATATTATCTCAGATCCACTGGTCCATGAAAACCCCTCATCGCAATATATTCGAGATAATTCTTATATACAGTGCGTATGAAAAAAGGTGTACCCAACTTTTACATGACTTTGAAATCTGTTTCATGGTAAAGAATTACTTGTTTTCTGTCTAATGATGCACCAACTATGATGCCATGATTTGACATGATCGCTGGCCGTCTTTTTCAAAGCATCTTCCTTCTCATTTATCTGAAGCTGTGGTGCTTGGTCGAACTCAATATCCATTTTGCACATCTAAATAAATGAAATAGTACAAAACACTATTATTAATCATAAAGGTGATCGTTCAGGGGCGGATCTAGGGGGGGTTGGCGGTTTACCCCCCCCCCCCCCTGGGCGGCCGAGTGAAAAGGGGGGGGGGGGAAGTGAAAAAAGGAAGAAGAAAAAAGGAAAATAGTAAAACGTCACGATTTTTGGAAAATCCTTGATCCGCCAATGGGTCAAACCAACCCCTTGGCAAAAAGCTAGACCCGCCCCTGCCTTTAAAAGTGCGTTACTGTCATTGAAGACAACGTTTTTGTAACTTTTAAAACGAAGATATTTATACGAAGGATGTAAGATATTATGGTCTGGGATATCGTCACATGGACAGTGCATGCAGTTACCCATGATTTTACTCAACGTAAGAAATAAGTGTCGTAGTTAAGTGGATATGTCACCGGACTGTGGAAAAACATGGTTCGTGCTTCCTTTGGTAAGACATTAATCTACATTTGCCACTCTTCACCCGGGTGTTAAATGGATACCCGGTATAGGATGCAAATGTTAATGTGGTTGGATTGGCATATTTGCGTTTGTAAAATGGTGCCTGGTGGAATACTCTTCATGGAGGGGAGCGTGTGCACTCTCATGTCCGGATTAGCAATTAAATCCATTGACCGGGGTAATAATGATTACATTGTAAGACGCTTAGAAACATAGAATAAAGCACGATACAAATGTGACTATTATCATAACATAGGCAAGAGAAAGAAAGAACGGGGAAGTGATCGAAGAAAAAGACGAGAGAGAGAGAGATAGAGAAGGACACAGCTAAATAATTTACCAATAACACACTCTAAGCTTCTACCATTGAATGCCAGAGTACGAATCCATTTCTGTTGTATTCCAAGTGTTTTCCATCTAAGTTTTGCAAGGGATAGGAAATGGAAACAATACGAATACGAGTACCTACCTGCGCTGATATTAGCGAAATCTCACTACCATCAGTATTGGGCCTGTAATGACCAGTACTACAGCACCAAAAGCGATGCAAAGTTTCTGTACAAAGCTGATCCCTGCTGCGATGGGGCGTTATGGTGGTATTTAATGAAAAATGAAGAAAATAAAAGAATCAGAAAGTGGCAAAAAGAACAGGAATAATAACAATGTACTGTTGTTTCAATCAGTGTAGAAACTATTGTGTAGCCATGCGAATAGATAAATCTATTTGCTCTTATTTGCCTCTTGAAAAAGAGGCCATCGGACAATACCATGCTTAAACTTAAATCGTCCACTACCCCCCCCCCCCCCCCCCCCCCCCTCTTAGCCCGGCTTCCGTTAGAATTATTTTGAAAAAGGGATGAACATACTTCTATAGACTGCATTAATCTACAAAGAAAACATTTCTCCATCTTTTGAATGAAACCCTGGGCCCTGTCTTTCAAATAGTGGATAATAATCGCAACTTATTTGCGATTGATATCAAGTGAAACTATATAAATAAGAGATAGGAGACTGCAAACTTGCGATTGATTAGTGGGCTTGCGATTGATTTGCATCAATCGCAACTCTTTGTAAGACAGGGCCTTGGACAAACAAATCAGATAATCAATCTGAACTTTGCAATACTCAGATGAACATTTTAAGAGCATTAACAATTCCTGTAGCAAGCGCGAACAATCTATTTTCATAAAGTATAGCTACGCTATCCCATATCCTCAAGTAAGGCCATTGCAGTATTTCTAATGGGAATGGAACGATGTGTCTGCCTCTCTTCATACCTGCACAGTCTGCAAGATTGTCTGAACTTTCATCAAACGTAATCAGGTTGCCAGGACATGGGATGCAGGATTCCTCACGATGATTGGTCCGGTCTTGATAGGTGTTTAGAGGACATGGAATACATGATGAACTTTCCAGATAGGTCCCTGGCATGCATGAAACTACATAACCGAAAAAACATTGGGAAATTCATTTCAATTGTAACATAAGAGTCATAAACATGTAGTAGAAGTTGTAGTAGAAGTAGTAACAACATCAGCAGTATTAGTAGTAGTAAAAGTAGTAGACTATACTGGATAACCTTTTTAGCACAAGGCTAATCTGCCACAAGGTCTGTGTTCCGTTATGGATTCCAGATGAAAATATTAGTTAATTCAGTTGAAATTCTTTCACCTGCAATTTAGTTTAAAGGGGTCGGGTATCTTTGCCTCATATTAGGAAAAAAAATTGGATTAAGCTCATGCTGCAATCATAACCTGTAGGTCAGTCAGGAATCCCATGACTTTTACAAGCCGATCGCCTGTCTGATTATCAAGATATTTATGCTTACACTTAGAAATTTCAAAAAGGCTTTTATAATATTACGGTCTATTGGGGAAGAAAAAAAACGGCCACTCAAAGATTTTTACTTTTTTGAAGCGCATTTTTTTTGTAGGGCTCCAATATTTAATCATATCACAGACATGATAACACGTAGGACCATGCATCTCAGATATGTAAAACTGGAAACATTGTTAAACAATGCCTTTAAGTCTTGCTGAGTATCACTCATAGCTTAGTTGTACCGATTGCAATATCCTTCCACCAAAATAAAGTAGTTCGGAACCTTAAGCACCCAATGATTTTATAAGGATCACATTCATGAGGATTTCGATAAACACATTTTCTTTCTTGTTCCCTTACCTAGACAGTCAGTACTTTGTGAAGATCCTTTTTTGATGGTAACCATTCCTGGAGCACATGGAATACATTCTTGTTTTTGATGCACATCAAGATCTAAGAATGTGTTGAGTGGACACGGTGGGCATTGTGGATTGGTCTCGTTTGATAGGTCCACGTAATGCCCTGCATTACACACCGCTAAAAGACAAAAATGCAATATAGCCTACATAGTAGTATGTGCCTCTCTGAGCATTTGAGGACAATAGATTTTCACTGTTTTAAAATTGTATAGTCGGAACATAATATACAACGGACATTTACACTCATTTATCAATCATTAGCCTGCTTATTAAAGTTCCTTCATGTATCAGAATACTTTCTGACTGATCACATTTGTGTGTACATCAAGAATAATAAGCCCAATTGATAAATACTTATATTTGATAACAGATTTTGCATGCTCTGAACAATTTTTGCACCTTGTAATGGTAATTATGCTTTGAGTAGATTAACAAAGCAATTTATAAGCATAAAGCACATTATATCAAGATTCAAAGTTCTTGGAAAGTTGTGTAATTTGTCTTTATGATTACTTCTGGAACAAAACAAAATTAAACACCTTGTTTCGCTCTGCATTGGTAAGTAAATGACAAAGACAAAAAATTATTTACATGTATGTAACACCAAAGTGTAAATAATTAATTTTGGTTTGGGTGTTCAATGTAATACTGAAATTAAAAAACCTATACACAAGTAACGACCTCACTCACAACATCTTGACATTGGTAAGCTTAATATTCTTTTATTTTGTTTGTGTAACCCAGATAATTCGGCTATCGTCACCAGCTGCTCGATATCAAATTTGGTCGGGAGTGAAATTGCCTATAAAATAAGCATCTGCAAGGGCAACAATTTTCTTTTCAGAAAACAAATTAAAATACATATAATTAATTAAGTGTTAACAATTATTTACATTACACTACATGATAAATTATTATTACCACTAAAGTTACCCAGGGTCATGGTCAAGCTTAGCAATGGCTGTTGCCATGGTAAAAGCTGAATATTTAAAAAGTGATATATATTTTGATGAATCAACATACAGACATAATAGAAATGTCAAAGTTCATCAAATACAAATTAATGGTTTGTTCGTCATCAAAATCTTGGATATTCAGTGTCAACTTTCTATGACAAAGTAGTCGCTGCTTTGGTAACGACGATGAATTAATATATATTTTAACAGACACGGACTATTTGTTTATCTAAAGACAAAACATAACATAAGACAAATCTCTTAAAGGCCGTCAATACTAGTTCGGCCAGGAGGAATTAGACCACCCAGCGGGGTCACTGACAGGTGGCTATCTCATCAACTCTCAAGTAACATAAGAAAAAGAGGATCACGGGGGACCAACATGCACCAATTGAGGAAGTTTCTTATCGAGGGAGCAAGTAGCTACAAGTAGTACATTTGGGCTGTACATACACACTTAAACTATAACTTAAATAGTTCACTATCTTAGCTCTCCTGTTAGAATTATTTCCAAAAGGAATGAATATCTCTATAGACTTTATCAATCTACACTGTAAAATATGTATACATCTCCTGAAAGAAACCCTGAGCCCTGTCTTACAAATAGTCCATATTAATCGCAACTTATTTGCGATTGATATCAATTGCAACTATATAAATAAGAGATAGGGGACTGCAAACTTGCAATTGATTTGGATCAATCGCAACTCTTTGTAAGACAGGGCCCTGGACAACAAATCAGATAACCAATCGGAACTTTGCAATAATCATATTACAATTTTAAGAGCATTAACAATTCCTGTGGCAAGCGGGAACAATTTTTCTCATAAAGTATATATAGAAACGCTATCCCACGTCCTGTGAAGCCATTGCGGTATTTATAATGGGGATGGGTGTGCTTCTCTTTGTACAGTGTACCTGCACAGTCTGCACGATTGCTTGAACTTTCATCAAACGTAATCAGGTTGCCAGGACATGGGATGCAGAATTCCTCACGGTGATTGGTCCGGTCTTGATAGGTGTTTAGAGGACATGGAATACATGATGAACTTTCCAGATAGGTCCCTGGCATGCATGAAACTACATAACCGAAAAAAACATTGGGAAATTCATTTCAATTGTAGAAACACAAACATAAGGATCATAAACATGAGGTAGTAGTTGTAGTAGAAGTAGTAGCGACAGCAGTAGTAATATAGTAATATTAGAAGTAGTTGAACATACTGGATAACTTGTTTTAATTAGCAGAAGGTTAATCTGCCACAAGATCCGTGTTATGTTATGGATTCAAGCCGCTATGAAAGTGTTACAATTAATTCAGTCGGAATAATTTCACATGCAATTTAGTTTAAGTATGGCATAGCATCACTCATAATTTAGTTGAACTGATTGCAATATCCTTCCACCAAAATAAAGTAGTTCAGAACCTAAGGACGCCATGATTTTATAAGAATTCTATTTAGTGAAGGTTATCATGAATATATTTTCTTTCTTGTTCCCTTACCAAGACAGTCAGTACTTAATGAAGATCCACCCTGGATGGTAATCATTCCTGGAGCACATGAAATACATTGTTGTTCATGATGCACATCAAGTTCTAAGAATGTGTTGAGTGGACACGGTATGCATTGTGGATTGTTCTTGTTTGATAGGTCCACGTAATGCCCTGCATTACATGCCGCTAAAAAACAAAAGTATGATACTTATAAGCATACATGTACCTCTAATATGTAGGTGTCATCTGCATATAACATTCGGCCTACACCATGCGATTTAATAATATCTTCACGTTGTGCAGTGTACAAAGTAAATTATAAAGGGCCGATGACGGATCCCTGAGGAACACCTTCGAGTGGTACGTACATGATTTTTGGATAAAGAGTCATTAATGACAACAGTTTAAGAACGTTTCATAAAATATGTTTTTAAACCAATTTAGGGCTGCACCTGATACACGATATCTATTATTCAAGCGATCAAGAAAAACAGTAGGACTGATATATAGTATCGAAAGCCGCAAAATAGTCTAAAAGTATAAAAGCAGCTTCATCACCTTGGTCCACAGCTAGCAATAAATCATTATATACACGTAAAACAGCAGTTTCAATGCAATGTCAGGATCTATAAGCAGATTGCATTTTCAATACACAGATTGTTTGATGATAGATAGCCCTAGATTTGAAAAGCACAATCACTTTCAATTTTTTTAGCCAGAAACGGACCGATGTTTTTTTTAACTTTCACAATTCAAATTTGGTTTCATAAAAAGAGGAGTTATTTGTGCTGATTTCGAAACATCAGGAACTTGGCCATTTCGAGTAGACATGTTTATATTTTTGTCAGTTTGACACCATCGTCATCTGCGCATAATGTACTGCAAGCATTTAACGGGCTGTTATGTAATGCATAGTAAATTTATCAATCCGAGCGATAACTTTGTGATGACGTCATCAAATTTTACCAAACTTGGCAAACAGTTGTAAGGTGTATGGGTACAAATGTGATATGTTTCATTGATGTTTTTAGAATTGGTTTGAGAAATTTATGGCACTTAATGGTTTTTAGGGGTCAATTTTGGTTGGACGTTTCATATCCATTGTAACCCTTATCCCAGCTTCCGGTCTCTAGTTTCTGTCTGGGTTGGACTAGGTGCTCATTGCAATTGAAATACAAGTTCATGTAACTATTATTTTTTTAAATGTGAGGTTGAAGTCAATATGGAAAGTAGGAAAAAACAAAGACAGGTAGACAGGTGGAAGTTAGCATTTGGGGTTGTTTCGTACCTGGACAATCCTGAATATTACATGGTTCTTGTTTTGTATTTTCTCCATGACAAGGCTGTCCATAATGATTAGGTGGTGGGTTGGTACATTCCCTTGAAGTGTTTTGAGTTCCACCTCCACACGATGCACTGCATGGACTCCATGGCAACCAATCACTCCATCCACCTTGAACTGAAGAAAGAGAATATTCAAAATGTCAATGATTATAATATGAGTCATCAAAGCAATCAAAATATTAATTAGATGATCTTGTATAATGTTATATTATAAAGAAATCTTATCAAGTTAGATGTGGAGATTTCTTTCATTAAATTTAGCCTACAGCTAAAAAAAAGCTAAAGATCTGAATTTGCATCGTCACTTTGATAGTATAATCTCCCTTTACTGATCTACTGTTAGTACATGTATTGATCAACTGCAACGCGCCTCTTTCCCATCCAGGGGGTAGGAAGGGGGGGTTATTAGGTTATACTGCAGCGTTTCCAACCTATTCGCAAGTTGTCTTGCTTTTGTAAATTGCATTTTATTTATACGTTAATAAACCATCATAAGTTTTTATTATTATTTTTTTTTAAAATTATCATCATCGTCATCATTATCATCAGCATCACCATTATTTCTTCGTCATATTGCATATTTCTATAGAGCTCATATCCATCTTGTAAGGTATTCAATACGCTCTAATATTGCTCTTGTTCTAGCTACGATATCGATTTGTGTGTTCATAGCATGCAAGGAAAACCTTCTTACTGGTACATGTATTCATTGAACACCTTGGATGGAAGTGGTAAAGACAGATAAATGACTTCCCAAAGGAGACACTAGGGATTTTTATAGTGAGTGGACGAGAACGGCGTTCACGTCCACTGATCATGCGTGTCTATGGCGAGCAGTTTTAACATTTATTCCTATTTCTTGATCAAGAAATGATTTTCTGTTGTAAACCAATGGTAATTCTTGATATCAAGAATTGAATCGAAAAGCGTTCTGAAAATTACGTCATAGCCAAAACGTATTAGGCGGAAACCCAGAAGAACTGTGGCCCTTGTTCAAATGCGATTAACTCAAAATTTATTTATGTGAACATATATCGTATTCTGTATCACTCGAAAAGGGCATTTCATTTCAGCAAGTTTAAAAACCATCATCATCTACGCGTATTGTACTGCAAGCATTGGACAGGCTGTTTAATGTAATGCATAGTAAATTCATCATTTCGGGCGATTACTTTGACCAAACTTGGCAGACAGTTGTCAAGTGTATTGATACAAATGTTTGCTAAGTTTCATTGACTTGTTATAATTGGTTTGAGAAAGCTATGGAAATTTACCATTATTAGTAGGTATAGCATACCAAAATTAAGTACAACAAACATATGTTATTTGATGATTGCAAATGATCAAGCTTTATGAAAGCTTCAGAAAACAAAAAACAGAATTGAAATCGGTCAAAGCGTTGTGATTTTATACCATTTTTTTGATATCGCAAAATTACCGAAAAACCTGCCAGAAATGGTCAAATTGGCAAAAATGGCAAAACTCGACAAAGTTGACACCCTAATTCATTACTTTCTTGGACACAAATAATAAATTAAATTATCAGACACTAAAATATCATCTGTGCGGTAAAAAATACAAAAAATAAAATTCATATATCTATTACCGTTTTGAAAACAGAAGCAAACAAAATAAGTCATTTTGGGCATTTTTGCGAATCTGCAGATATGAAAAAGTTGTGAAAATAACTAAGTCCGTCTAATTAATATGCGCATATGTAATCAAATCAAAACCGAACATGACACATCAATGAAACCTATGTATATCAGACAGGTATGGAAAAATATTTTTTTTTAAGAATAAAAAAAATTATGAATATTCATCAAATATGCATATTAGGTCATTTCAGCTAATTATATATATAGGAAAGTCAAACTGTTCATTTTGTTGGCATTTGTTTAAATCATATATTTATAGATCATATTTACACTATATATTAACATTAAATTCCAAATATTTTTGCAATGCCAATAAAATATGGCGATGGAAATTACTTGGATCACCGTTACAGCTATTTCCTCATATGTTTCACAAATTATTCAGAAAAACCGAACAAATGATAAGAATTTGCAGACTTTCAGCTACATCACAGTATAGCTTTTTTTTTTAAATGTCAGATTTGAGGATTTATGACGATTTTCCGAGAAACCATTCAATTCAACAGGCCATAACATTCCAGAAGGACTGAATTTTAGAAAAAAAACAAAATTTGGTGATCCCAGTACAGTTGTGGCTACCTTGAGTGTAAATAACAAATTGATTTAATGAGTGAAACACATGAGGATATTGCATTTTTGTAGGGGAGTTTTATACATTGAAGTGCATTTTCACCACGCAGAATAACAGTCAATGGGCGATCAGCGGGCCATGTCACACATGGCTGAAAAGACAATATTCTAAATAATAATTTAACATATTTCCCACATGCCTATAACAATGAAACTACACAGAATTGTAGTTAAAGGTATGCTTGAAAGATATGTGAAATAAAAAATTAAAAATATTGTTCAGTTTTTAAAAAATAAATTTACGAAAATTGCTATTTCTACCAACTGACTGCTGTTGTGTGTGTGTATGTGCATGGGGCAGACCGTGTGCAGAGGCAGTGTGATCACCCTATTATTAGGGGTCAATTTTAGTCGGACGTTTCATATCCCTGGTGACCGTTGTCCTAGCTTCCGGTCTCTAGCATCTGTCTGGGTTGGGCATATACATGTACACCCCCCCCTTCTCCCCCCCCCAAAAAACAAAAAAAAAAGAAAAAAAGTCATATCTGAGTGTGAGGTTGAAGTTAATCTGGAAATGACAAAGACAGGGAGACGGTCGGAAGTTACAATTGTTGGTTGTTACATACCTGGACAATCCTGAATATTACATGGTTCTTGTTTTATTTGTTCTCCACGACAAGGTTGTCCATAATGATTAGGTGGTGGGTTGGTACATCCCCTTAACGTATTTCGAGTTCCTTCTCCACACGATGCACTGCATGGACTCCATGGCGACCAATCACTCCATCCACCATGAACTTAAGAGAATATCCAACATTTTAATAATTATAATATGAGTCACCAAAACAATCAAAATATTAATTAGATGCTCTTGTATTCCATCATAAAGTAACATGTGGAGATTTCTTTGTAAAAAACTATGAAATTAGAACTATCAATCTGGGTGTGACCAACTTTGTTTTTGTTGGTTTTCACGATGTGCCTCCCTCACAGGTCAACTCATCATCGACTTTATGTAAAATAGGCGAACGGAGTTAAAAGCTAAAAGAAATTAAATATTCCAAAACTTTGATGACATTTTATTTCACCTCATTAATTGATGAAAGTATCAACTTTTCGATTATAAAGTCTAAATAGATATAACAATTTACATGACCATCACTTTTCAGTTCATTGTAAGCTGTGATTATCTGATCCTTTATTTACATGTGAGAAAAAAAATAACCATGTGAAACGTAAAACGGACAAGTCATGACACTAATGGGAATGAAATTATTCTCTGTCATTCTAAACCACCCATCAATCTTCTCTAAAACGAAAACATCTTATACCAATATCAATATTGTGATATGGTGATTATTACCTACTGGTGGGGCAGAGTCACTACTGCCTTGACGACTCTGATGATTACTTTGATCAAATAAAAAGACACCAACAAAAGTGGTGACAGCTGCCCCAAAGACGAACAGGATAGGGTGACCTTCTGCAAATGAGGTAGAAATTATAAAGATATATGTTTTAGATGATCATGAGATCAAATTTAGTCTACTTATGCCTTTTACCTAACAGCAGAGTGATCAGAGATACCGGGTATTACTCGTAGGCGAGAGTACAACAGTCTATCGGAGTTCCTGACCAGAATGACATCAAGAATATGGCCATGGTCGTGCGTAGGCGCAGTCACCAACTGGCAGAGTCCATGCCCGTCGACAAGATCATTGAACCTTTGGGTGTGTTGGGATGAGAGATTGTCTAAATGTATATTAAGATCTCCTGTGATGACCAGAGGAGATAATTTATACAATTTCTCATCCAACAGATCTGAGAATTCATTAATGAACAATGAAAAAGATTGATAACCTGGTGGTCTGTACATGACTTAGATCTCAAGACTAGTCATGCCATTGGAGACCACGGCTGACATAGATTCAAAACTTGTATAGTTGCCTAATTGGTTAATATGTACAGAGAGATTGTCCCTGTACAAGAGCCCGACACCACCTCCACGCCTGGAGGCTCTGGGGTGGTGCAGAAATGCAAAGCCAGGGGGAGTGAGGTCAGCTATGACTGCATCATCAGATGCAGACAGCCATGTCTCACTGATAGCAGCGATATCACATTTGTTATCCTTAACAAAGTCATTAAATATAGTGGATTTATTTCGAAGGGAGCGTGCATTAATAGTACATAATTTAAGATGGTCTTCGAATCCGTCACGGCCACCCCGTTTCCCCCGATGTGTCCTCAGTCGTCGCCCGATACCTAGGGATAAAATTCTCCCCCAGGCCAAGGTGTTGTCCTCACGCCATTTTTCACATTTACATGTACTTCCGGAATTGAGTGAGTGTAGAAATTCACTCGTATACTGAATCCTATGAATATCCAAAGTCGTGGCGGAATCATCACCAGAAGGGCCTGGATTAGGGTTAATATCCCCACAACTTAGTAGTTTGACATGATAGGTTGACACAGAATTGTGATAGTACAGTATGGGACCCCCAATGTACTTTCCCTTTGATTGTGCAGAGACATTGAACTGCTGAGAGTAGCTAGCTCTCGTACAACAATAAGTATGTGGTAGCTACACAAGAGAAGCACCACCAATACAATGGAATACAATTTCAATGGTATTGGTATCATTGTGTCTGTGAGAGTGATCACAGAATGCCAAATACATGTACAGTATGGTCTACTATGTACCTATACATACAGTATGGCAAAACTGAGAATAAATCTTAATATAAATACGCTAGAAATACAGTGTAAAACAATCTCAAAAACTTTACCACAGGTGCTTGAAGACAGACATTCATAGATAGAATACAATTCACAATCAAAGAAATATCAGAAATAGCAAAAATATACTGAAAATCAAGAGCTCTGTAGGCGGGCAGCCACAAGGCGCGCACAACCAAACCCAATATTATTATTATTGGGGGGGGGGGGCTTGGCAGAAAGTTTTGTAGCCAGAATGGCACTCCAAATACCTGATGCTTTCCCACTGTTTTGGGCTTATCATGGACTTTTCGGATATGACCAGTCCCCCCCCCCCCCCCCCATTCCCACCACCTTTCCACTATCGCTAGACAATCCCATGACTACCACTGCGGCAGTACGTTGGAAATTCTATGTTACTCGGGAATTCTGAAATAGAATATGAAAATAAATATTCTTGGTAATATAACAAGGAGGGTTGTGAAGCACAGCATACCTTTTTTGTGGATACTACTTTCTATAAAAATGCTTCCCATTCAAATACATACAGAAAAACAGTTATAGTTCCAGGGTATTAATTAGTGTAAGGTGAATACGGAAATAGAAACTACTGTACAATTATTCAGAAATATTTCCAATATCTTAATGTTTAACCATTGCATTTGCAGTAACGTGAAAGGTGATTTTAACAAATTCATCTCGTTGGGAAAAGATCATCGATCTAGTTATGGATTTTTTTAATGAACTTTTCCACATGATGAAATTTATTGCACTCTCTTTTGTTTTCAAATAAATAAATTATTGAAAAAAACTACCCCAATTATCACTTATATAATTTTGACGCATAAAATATGGAAAATATTCTTTTCAACTTACCGCTTTGCTTCAAAATAGTAGTAAATATGGTAAAAGCGAAGAGGAAATGTTTCAGCTGTATTTTCATCTTGTTATCCTGATTACTAAAAGCCACTTGACAAAATTATCGCATGTATGTCAGTAAAGTAGAGTAATGAGTGTAGTGTATAAGCGTCCTTTAGGCTTAGTAAAATGGCGCTGCCTGTAGTTGGTTGAATTTCATTCCCACACCGAGCTACTCAAGCGTGACGCCAATCACAGAACAAAGTCCAATGTATGTCTTGAGAGAGATTTCTATTGTGTTATATAATTATGATAGTGCTGGAACAAACTATTTTTGTTATTTCACAGCAAATAAATTTTGATGATATCACAATTAAAAGAAACCGATGTGTCCATTTTTGCTCGCTTGCTTCGCTAGCTCAAAAGACAGGATGATTCTTAGCAACGGAGTGCCAGATAATTTTCCTAGGCAGCGTATATTTTTACGACGAAGTAATAATGTTATCATAATGAAGGTGTCGTTTTAGCGGTCGCTTCTGTCACTTCGCTCGCTTGGGACGCTTATAAACATACGATGGACGGGTTGGAGGAGAGGGGAGGTAATTTTAATGCTTGTCACGGGCGCCGAATTACCTAGATGATAATAATGATAATAATATTTAGCTTTTATATAGCGCTTAATAAAATGTCTCTAAGCGCTTTAAAAAATATACAATTACCCCGGTCATTGGATTCAGTGCTTGGCCGCACACACTGTGCATGTGCACAATCTCCACTCCCTGAGAAGCATTCCAGCCAGGCGTTACCTGACGCTCAAAAAAATGTTTGACCAACAATGACGGTCGCATCAGTAGCAAGTGCAGGTTAATAGTGTCGTTATTCGAACCCTCGGCCTTCACCATTGCACTGACATGATTGGCATGCGTATTATAAATTTCAATTTTCACTGTGTTAACTACCTTAACTCTTGAAATTAATGTACAAAAACGTAGGTCTATACTTAATATAAACTCAAATGTATGGAGATGGTTGATTAATTGAAATCCTTTAGCCAATTCTTTCGGGTATTTTTGCTTTCATGGAAATTACATCTGGACCTTAAAGAAAACAGTTTAATAAGCCTGCTCTATGGTATTGCTGTGTTACGAATTAATTACTAATACACGCAAATTATGCGGCTTTATTTTTGACAAGAGTGAAAATGACATTGGAATCAATATTCAGAACAACTTTTAAAGAACACTATTAACAAAAAGAGAAGTCTTTTTTGACTTGCAATACCGAAGCGATATTTCAGTTGCAAACTAGGACTGAAATTCATATGGATTTTCTTACCTTGGCCAGCCAGTTCAACATTTATGGGCCACACATGGGCCAATCATCAAGGGGTGATCAATCGCAGAATCGTAGTGGGGGTCCAAAACACGAAGTGCACTGGTATATCATTTGGGAGAGCTTCATCGTCTCTAGATATTCTGCCGGCGTAGACTCCAATTTGATGCATATTGAAACATTTCACATGTCAGTGATCGTGTTGGTCTTGTTCCATCTATCTAGTAGTCATATGACCTGCCTCCATGATTTGGATCTATTGCCATTATACCATCAGACAATCCCTATTTGGCTTAACTAATTAGACTTAGAATTGTTGTTGTCGAAAATGATTTATTTTTTGTTTTAATCTAAAAGAAAAAACAATTAGTTAAATTTACGCTACTGTATGTTAGATATTTTGAGGTAGGAGTAAACATTGATCAAAGGAGGCGCATATGACTAAAGGAAGGATTAATATGGTGTAACATTATGACGTTCCTTCTGTCGCTCTGCATGTGAAATGTTTAAACGTATCAAATACATAAATGATGTTAACTAGCAGACTATAATAGCACCGAAAGCGGAAGGAGGTTGTGAAAAACATTTTTTTTTTGTCATCGACGATGAATTATACACATGATCGCAATACACATGTTGCTCAACAATAGCTGATGAGAAGAACAAACGACATGCATCATGAATGGTATTTCTTTCAACAATAGGTGGATTCGTATTGACGGACAAAAGAAATGAAGGCTTTTGTAGAATGATCAGGAATAGCATTGCCCTCACATATAGGGGACGGCTTGGAAGGTATTGCCAATCTCTCCACTACATGAGACTTTCCACAAAATATGTGAAGAGGAACCAAAAAGTTAAAAAGTAGGGTTTAAAAAGGTCTGATTTCTAATCAGGAGTCGGGGACGACTCGATGGCACCTGGCAACAGCACGTCCACAACCACGAACGCATGCGCACACACGCATTCATTAATAAGGGAGTTTACAGATAGCACATGGCACAAATGACCCCAAATATCCACAGATCTTTTACACATGGAGAAGTTCCACTTTGAGCATCTTAGAATAATAACTGCCAAAGTCCTAGATGTGCTTCATGAATACCTTTTGTTTGCCCTCTTGAAAGAATACTTCCACCTGCGTATCATATAATGTACCGTTGGTGCATAAATGAATAATGTTACATAACTTTCATGAGCGCATATCCAGTATTCATCTCTGTGGGTTTAACTTTTTTGGTACAAATGACCTTTATCTGCCCATGCGCAGATTGTATCTATGAACTGGCTTATTTCAAGGATTTACCCGGTTTAGGGGAATTTAGAACCGTAACTATCCGCAAACTGCTCGCAAGAATCCGTAATGACTCGTAACATTTTTCAAAATATTTGTTACGCTTACGATTTGTTTACGGATCATTTAGGAATCATTTCGAGTGCTTACGTGTTTTTTTTTACGATTTCATTCGGGTTGTGTTACGATGGCTTTACGGAGTGTTACGAGTTATTACGAGCAATTTACGTGTAGTTACGAGTACTTTACGAATAGATACGTATACTTTACGTATTCTTACATATTGTTTACGACTTGGGGAAATGTATAAAAGCTGCAAAATCGTAAGGACTCGTAAATACTCGTAACTAACCCGTAACTGTACGTAACAACACGTAAACAGGTCGTAAAGTGCCCGTAAGCTGCTCGTAGTTATCCGTGACAACTCGTAACAAATCATGAAATTTTGCCTTTAATACATCGTAATAACTCGTAATAAATCGTAGATAAATGGGTCGTAAAAGTGACCAGATCGTAAGGATCCGTGAAAGATCCGTGAATTTGAGCGATCCGAAAGGACTCGTAAGAGAAATCCGTGTATGTGAAGGAAGTATTAGCTAATTAACACAACCATTGAAAAGGAAAGGTCTTCTCAACAATTTGATCCTTTCCAAATTAACCTTTCCAAATGTCCAAAAATTAATGTAGGTTCCATTGAACATGATTTTTAAGCCCTATGCAAGGGGAATTATCTACACACTTTTGAAATCCTTGCTTTCACGTACTTACCTGTGACAGTTGAATTTATTTTTTAAGGCCAAAGGGAGACATAGTCATTGAGGTTTATGCGGAGTATTTTTCAAATTTATGGGCATTCTTGAGGCTTTTCCACCTCCATCAATGTTATGTAGGACAGGGAGATTTATATTGATTTGAAATTCCTGTTTTCACGTGCTAGCCTATGACAGACGACTTTTTCTGTAAAATTTTACTAGAGCATGCATGTATAATCCTTCGGAGTTGTGGAGGGACTTATTTGACATAAAGGTTTGAAAATGATTTTCTAACCCTTCATCCTCGATCAGGTGCAAAAAAAATCATAATTTCATAGGTTGAATAAGGTATTAAATATACAGGAAAAGAGGTCATGTTTACAGGTGTTAACCTATATGACGACCCAACTCCCTGGACGAGCGTAATTTTTTCCGTTTTCTTCACACAGCAATCTTCGCTTGTCGAGCGTTCTACAGAAGTAAGTCGGAGTAATTTGTCTTGCTAGTATTTAAAGTTTTTGTGCAAACTCTCCTAATCGATGACTCCCAGGCTCTGAGCTTCCTATATGAGTCTGCGTTGAGGTTGTTCCCTTGAGTTGGCGCCCATGTTCTAGTCAGATATCGACGCTGCTGAACAAATTCACCTCGTTAAAGTAGAACTACAGGTCAATTCCAGGATAATGGTCATGACTTTAGCCTGATTAGGACATATTTTTGTTTTATTTAAGATTAAAGGATCGATTGTAAGCACTGTAGTATGACCAACATTTCCGGTACCGTTTCCGTTTTCAACAAATTAAATAGTTAGATTAAGTATATAGTTTTACATATAGCAGAAGAAAAGACTAGGCTACCATTCAAAGTGAAGATAAGTAAGATAAGTAAAAAAAAAAAAAAAAAAGGAAGGGGCAACAAAAGAGAAGGTCAAAGATAGAAAGAAAGAAATACAACATTTACGATACATAATAATATTTGATAAAAAGCATTACCAACATTAAAAACAATTTTAAAATGGCATATTAATGATTTCTTCCGTAATATTCTTGAACTGCTGTAAACAATTTTGTTGTAATCTTGCTCAGCACGTGAAATATTAAATAATTTGGTACTGGCCGCATAAATGCTACGTTATACCCAATTGCATACAATTTGTTTTGGTTTACCAGCGTACAAAGTGTAGTCTGAATTACTAAGACAATACACGTTTTCTTCAGTTCAAATGAATTCTCGAGCATAACGAATGTGTTAAGAATTAGTGCAATAATTTAAAAGACAAAGCATACAGCTTGTACTTTCCAACGTAATCAAAGGCTATCACTATCTAAATATACGTAGATAAAAGCAATTCATGTAAAGAGATACACTCAAATTATAGTCAAAGTAATTTTCATCTTTCAGTTGATCGTTCATAATATAAGCAATTTCTTTGGAATCAGTATGAATATGACTATTTTGAACAAAACATTTTTGACTACTGCCCGCCTTTGAATTTGTAGTTAAATGGCAAAATGTTTGAAACACAGTTTGCACACAGCCATGACTGAGTAGGAAAAGTAGTATCGCAGTTCCCAAACACACTCATTTACACCAAGAGCCTATATATACATATACAATATAAAAGTATGGATATCAATATTACAAACCTTTTGGCTCGGGCATATGAAGTAGCCTGGATTATACAATTTAAAATAAATTATTAAGTTATGGAATGTATGGCAATGCATTGTTACTGGTATACGAGGTTCAGTGTTTATAATGTTCAATAAGTCATATTCGCTTCTGTTACACTCCTTCACAGTTTGTCCATCAATTACAGGTAGAAGAGCGATGACCCTGTCCTCTAAAGTCTATGCTGACAATACTTTTAGTGCGCTGCGAGGTTTCGTGAGAAGTGCCTGGTTCTTCATTGTCAAATCCTCCACTATTGATATTCCTAATCCCTTGAGGTTTTTGTACACTGTCGCTCATAAAGGTGGATTTTTTTTTTTTATCCCAATTTATGGAATTATTTTAAAAATAATTTAAAAATAATAGATCTAGATAATAGTAAACATTCTCAGATTTTATTGAATAATAATTTGCCAATGTGTGTTTTGCGTGACTGCTAAAGCATGTGTATGCTACTATGCTTGAATTCAATTACTGTCACTATAAGTGACAGTAATGAGGATTAATGCCCCAACAAAAGGGCACTAATATAGCACATCGACACGGTTTTGATCCTGGGGCCTCACAGTTACGAGGCCATTGCTTTGTCACTGAACCATAACTGTACGCAGCGGGGGCTAGGGTAGGGGGCAGTTTCCATAAAAAAAAATTAAAAACAGAAAATGCAATAAATTTTCAATAATTTATTGCGTTTTACCCCGGTCCCCAACATAAAAAAATCTTCTGGACGGCCATGCATTATGGCTCGAGGCATGGGCACACAGAGGATTTTCTACTGTTGGGAACCGGGGTAAAGTGCACTAAATTATTGCAAATTTTTACGTCGTATTTCAGCCAATGCCGATGTTGGCTTTTTGGGGGGGCATTTTCGTGTTGGTTATATTACGCACAACCAGCCGGCTCATGTATTGTTATTTTTAATTAAATAATTAATTAACGGTCACCGTATTTTTGTTTAAGTGTAGCTGAATTGGTATGATCGTATTGGCTAAATTTCACATATTTTGGGGTCTAAAATTACCTTCATAGAAATTTTAGGCTCTAAAAGGACACTAGAAATGTCATAGATAAGAATAAAAGCATTAACCATGCATTTTGAAGGCATTTGCGGTCTGAAAACAGAACTCAACTATCCCTTTAAGCTACCGTCACAAAGGTTCGTACGAACGATGCGTTCGTACGAATCTCCCTGTTTTTCTATTGTCTTTCCGAATTTCCATTGTCTTAAGATCGTTCGTACGGCGTTCGTAGCAGTTCGTAATGGCATTTGTAACCGAGGCTTTACAGGAAGCAAGCGAAAGAAAATGGAGCAAAATTTCCTGAAATATTAACCAAAAGTACTCGACTGGGCATGTGTGGGCACTAATCTGACATATAACATTATAAGAACTGTGCATGAACAAATTCACTGTTTATTTTCGTGTGGCGGAAGTAATCAGAAAAGTGTCAAATTGCAGGTTTTAGGATATCATTGTAGAATTTTTCACAAATTAAAGCTGCTATCATACAATGTAAGCAAATTTCTTGACACAATTAGGGTTAGCTTTTGTTTTCATATTTTGTCATCTGTCATATTTTCCCCTCGTTCGTTCAAATAAGAAGTGAATATTAAGGATATTTCTTTGTGAACAAAATCACTACTCAAGCTTTCCAATGATATTGGCGGCTTCGAACCTCGGAGATCAAAGGTAACAGCACACCTGCAGCCGACCTGTACATTCTAAGGTGCAACCTTAGAAAACGGCAGCTGCTTGGAATAATTTGTTGCCAGTTGGGTCTCCAGCTCTCAAAACTCCTTGGTTTAATACAAATCCATCTGGACTTTGAACGTTTTGTGACCCATGTGACCTCTTAAATCTATCTGATTGGTGGAATGGCAGACATGTATACTATGACGCGATATAGTATGGCTAACCTCCTATTGGTATTATATGTTATTTTTTCAATACACAGTTTCGAGTGTGTAAGGCTCGATGGTATTGAAAGTCAGTTTGTTCGTCGGCATATAAGCGGTTCACTGCGAGACAACAATCCATACAATAATTTGCTAGACGTCTGAGCAGTTTGAGAGTTCTTACTGCACATTGGCCCACACTTTGGACTTGCGTTAATTAATATCACATAAAATGTTCGACCTGTCGGCAACATCTGTGTTTCTAGGAGTGGTGATTTTTCTCCTCTGCTTCTGGGTCGTCCGGAGACCTAAAAACCTCCCACCTGGGCCATGGTCGCTCCCAATCATCGGGTATAACTTTAAACCAGGTCTTATCCACGAAGCCTACATGGACCTGGCTAAGAAGTATGGCCCCATTTTCAGCTTGCGGAGAGGTTCGTTTGTCTTCGTTATTCTGAATGACAGGGAGAGTATCACACAGGCTCTGGTAAAGTCAGGAGAATTCTTCTCGGATCGGTTTGTACCTGGACACATTAATTGGAGTATACCGGATCCTGGAAAGAAAGGTAAGATTCATAGTTCAGATGTATTGGTATTGCAGGTATTTAAATGTTGGACTCCGTATCCCGCCAAAACCATAGGTCCTATTCATTTTGACTTCTTTCGTCAATATACTTTTAACACGATCGCAAAGACTTTCGAATAATAAAGTCAAGGGGCATTTTCAATCGGCCTTGAGGTAACGACGGAAGAATTCACGATGGAATTATTATGAACACGTAATTATATAATTGACCTGTTCGCACAGTTGATTTAAGTTGAATTTATTAAATGTCTGTGATCTTTGTGATAATATTAATCCTGACTTTGTCACATGCAGGGAATACTTCCAAGACCTGTATATATTAGGTGTATATGATAGTAAGCAAGAGAAGATTGGACACCTTTGGGATGTATAAGGTGGTACTGGGTAAAGTTTAAAAAGAAGATACGGATCTAAGCCTATAGTCACGGGAGGAGATGGACATTGCACATTATGGCACTGATAGTTAGGAGAAGAGTTATACCTCTTTAACAAATTATTCTCACAGGATACCAAATTTGTAAGTCATGTGTAAAGATATTTGTTAATTTTTTCGATACTACCTTTTTCTCTTTTTATGCAGCTACCATTGCTTTTAGTAATGGCAAACCATGGGTCGACTTACGGAGGTTCTCTCTTCCTGCTCTGCGCTCCTTTGGATTTGGGAAGCAGAGCCTGGTACCTCAGATTAACCTAGAGGCACGTTACCTGTCAGAGGAAATCAGAAATCTTCGAGGAGAACCCACAGATTTAGCAACTACATTCAGCAAGGCAACCGCTAATATCATTTGTCAACTTCTATTTAGTCAGCGATACGAATACAGTGACGGCGAGATGAGCAGGGTTCTTAAGAGTATGGACGAATTCCTCTCCCTCATTCCTGAAACAGATCTAGTGAACATCTTCGAAACACTCATACATACTCCAAGATACAAGCCCTACCGTGAATCTATTTTCTCTGACAGGGATTTCATTATGTCCCATCTCAACAGCCATCGAGAAACGTTTCAGAAAGACAACATCCGGGACTTTACTGACGCGTTCTTAGCAGACGACATATCCAAGAAATTCGAGTTAGAGCATTTCTGGCTGGTCTTGCTTGAGTTTTTTATAGGTGGTACCGACACCACGGCCGTGGTTACCTCTTGGGCGATTCTGTTTCTAACTGTTCACCCAGATGTTCAAAGAAAGGTTGGTAGCTTGTTTAAACTTGGCACCTAAAGAAATGTCCGAAAATATGAAAGACAAAATCGGGAATTGCTTTATAGCAAAGTCATAACTGAGCATAAAACTGAGTAACAGTTTCGGGTTCTACACCAGTATTGCTACAACAAATATGATCTTCTACAATCATCGGTTTTGCGTTCAAGACTCGTCTATTCATGCCACTACATTTCGACTGCTTTGAAAGGCTATTATGCCACGAGATCAAAAATTATTATCGTTGCCCCTATTAATATCGAAATCATCCTTCTCATCAAAATCATTTACATATAACATGAATTCTGCATTACTTAACTCATAGCCTGCCATGAGGCTGCGTGCACGCTACTGTTACACTGCTTCTTGCATGCTAGCAAACATTCGTAATAGCAGTTATTGTTCATGCCCATTGGACTGTGCCTAGTGTTTTGCACGCGCTATTGTTAGTACCATCGCGTTAATCCGATTATCTCGTTATAAATCTGGCACTGGGGTGATTAGCCCTGTGGCAGGATAAGAGTTAATTATGAAACACCATCATTTTGTTTTCAACCTTCATAGGTACAAGCTGAGTTGGATACTGTTGTTGGACGTGGCCGCCAACCGAATACTCTTGATCGTCCAGACCTGCCCTACTGCAACGCCACTCTAACAGAGGTCATGCGAATACGCCCCGTCCTCCCGGTCTCAGTTCCCCATATGACATCTGATAACGTTTCATTCCGAGGCTTTACGATTCCAAAGGGAAGCATCATTATTCCAAACCTGTATGCTGTTCATCATGATCCCAGGGAATGGAATGAACCAGACAAATTTAACCCAGATCGTTTTATCAGTGATGATGGAAAACAATTCCAGAAGAACGAGGCGTGGATGCCATTTGGTGTTGGTAAGACGATAGTGATAATGATCTTAATTATTTTATTTTAGGGGGGCCGCAGTTAGCGTGCGAATCACTTACAGAGCGCGCGTAGCGTGCTCCCTATGGGGGGGGGGGGGGGTAGTTGCAGGGAGGGGCGAGTTCCCCCTCCCTCCTACGCGAAGCGCAGAAGCTTTGACGTTTCATTAAATTATTAGAGAAAGAAGACGATTCGTTGTACCGTTCTCGACTCTTATTCCTTCTCTGAATTCAGTTTCCCCCTCAAGCTTTGACGTTTCATTAAATTATTAGATAAAGAAGACGATTCGTTTTAAAGTTCTCGACTCTTAATCCTTGTCTGAATTCAATACCCACCCCCCTCCTGCGCGAAGCGTGGAAGCTTTGACGGTTCATTAAATTATTAGAGAAAGAAGACGATTCGTTGTACCGTTCTTGACTCTTAATCAAACATGTTTTTTGTCTGCTCATTTTTCTTCCTACGCCCTCTTCCTTTTTTCTCCTCTTTTTTGGCCTTTGTTGGGGGGGGGGGGGGGTGCGATCGCCCACATCCCCACCCCCCCCCCCCCCCCCTGGCTACGCGCCTTCGGTTAGATGAGCATACTTTGATACCTTGTCCGCCCCCGGAAGCTCAGGGGTTAAAGGCATTTGATTACGGTCGGATGAACATATTTTTATACCTTATTTGTGACACTGGCAGGACACGAATCCAGCAGGCGGAGCCCCAGAAACTACCGTCAGATTAGCATCCAGGGGTCCGCCCTACGGCCCTAGGCGGGGTCCAGGGGGCAGAGCCCCGAAAGTTCAGGGGTTTTAGGCAGTTAATTACGGTCAGATTAGCATATTTTGATACCTTATTGTGACACTGGCAGGTCACTACTCTTTCTTTCTTGCTCTATTTTTTCCATTTCTTTTTAATATACTTTTTTTTTAAAGCGTGGGGGGGGGGGGGGGGAGAGAGAAGCTCGAGGCTCCCGACCCCTGCCGTTCCGCGGGCCTTGACATGCAGGCATGTAAATTTAAGAATGTGTCATTTTCCAACAAACGCATACAAAAGTATAATTTAGTAAAAAGTGAGGAAAAATCTCGAAAAATTATGTCATCTCAGCAATACTTTTAAATCACCGTTATGGTATTAGAAATAAACCACGTTTGAATTTTATTTCCCCCAGCCCCCCCCCCCCCTATCAGTACAAAAGTGCCCCCCCCCCCCCGATCTACACCTTTTTGGCGGGAAAAGTCGATTTCCCCTACACTCTTAATGTCAGCGAGTAAATTGTGCCGAGTAAAACAAGTTGAATAACAAAACGAGCAATTCAGTACTCAAGCTGGAGTAAGAAGTCAATTTTAGTGATACTCGTCATCCGAGTAATTTGTTACCTTCGATAAAGAGTAAATCAATTACTCAACATTGAGTAAGAACTTCGTTTGTGTCAATTTTGAGTAAACTACGGTTTGGTATTACGCGGCGGCAGGTGATAAATAACTCAACATTGATCTCTTACCCGAATTTACCTCGGGTGCGAGTGAAAGTTGGATCGATGGAAAGTGCAACTAGCTGTCAATATGCATGTGACACCTGTTCTTCACATTTTTACATAATTGCAGCTGTATGTTCCTTTGTCTACCTAAGGAACTGTATATTTTGTCATCTTTCATTGTCCGCCATGTGCATGTCTCGTGCATGCATGTGCGCGTGCAGAAAGATGCGAAAGAACTGAGATAGATGATTGTGACACATTGGGAAGAAATTCTGAGCTCATGGATCGAGCTTGGACGAGCTCCAACCGACATCTAGGAAGGAACTGGCTTGGACTTTCTTTCTGGCCTCCTTCAGAGGAAGAGCCCACTGTTTTTGTTGGTGCCTTGAGGAGCCCCTATTCATGCTCTTCATTGACAGCAGTAGTTGACTACTGCTACAAGATGTTTCAAGTACTGATATATTATTGATTGAGCAACTAAGCGTTACCCAGATCATACTCAATATTTGAGCAAAAAATTGCTCAAACAATTTGAGTCAAAACATGTACTCGTTAATTGAGTAAAATTTGGCTCAACTCATGAGCAGTTTCTTACTCGACATGAGTTGATTACGTTTCTACCCAGTACTGAGTAAAAAAGGGAACCGCTCAACAAAGGAGTAAATATTGAGTAAAGGTTGACTCATTCAAACTGAGTAGAGATTTAGTCTTTTATTGAGTAATATTTTTACTCAACAGATGAGTAGATTTGTTACTCAACACATGCTGAGTAAAGTTTACTCAAAAGTCGGGTGGTTCCCTTTTGACCACTCAAAAGAGTAACATTTTGACTCTAATTGAGCAGTTTCTTTTTAGAGTGTACCTTTCTTCTTTCTCTTGTTTTTCTTTCCCTTTCTCTCCTCTTTCCCTTCCCTTCCTTCTCTCTTTTTTAGCGGGGGCGGGTGGAGGGGAGGCAAGGGCCTTTTGCCCCCCACCCGAACCACAACTTGACGGCGGGAAAGTTGCAACCTTTTATCCCCCTTCTTTTCTTTTCTTCTTCCTCTTTTATTCCTTCCCTTTATCTCCTCTTTTCCTTTTTTTTCTTCCCTTCCCTTCCTTCTCTCTTAATTATTTGATGGGGGAGGGAGGAGGCGGGGAGGCAAGGCCATTTTGGCCCCCCGATCTCTTTCTTCCCCCTTTTTTTTCATCTTCCTCTTCTTTCTTTCCCTTTCCTTTCTTTTCCTTCTCTTTCTCTCTCTCTCTCTCTTCTTTTGTTTTGTGCGGGGGGGGGGGGCAAGGCAAGCTGGGCCCTCTGGATCCGCGCCTGGATCATGGGGGGGGGTAATTATTCTTGGCCCCTTTCTGGTATCGTCTTTGTATCAATATATTGCGCGATAATGATGCACTAATTCTCTATGCACTCCTGATTGATTTTGAAGTCGATGGCGTATCGAAATCATCAATTTGGGAATGGTGTGGGGTGCTCCCACTGAGTTAGAGGATACATTACTTTAAATTTAAACAAAAATTAAAATTGTCTCAACCAAAAGCATTCCTTATTTGCCTAACATTGAAGAGTTTAAAGCATAATACTTATGTTATTTATGCGCAGGAAACAAAACACGGGCTAAGATAATAACTTACACCAGGCACTCGTTTTTTCACCCTGTAAAATACAGGTCGTCGTGATTGTCTTGGTAGTCAGCTGGCCAAAATGGAAGCCTTCCTCCTGTTCACCAATCTCTTCCAGCAGTTTGAATTCAAGCTTCCTCCTAACCAACCAACCCCAAGCATGTGTGGAGAGAATGGGATCACCATGAAGCCAGCACCCTACACAATTTGCGCCATTGAGCGCTGATATTGTCTTCATTTGCTGCATTAATCTTCCATTATAATTAATTTGTCAGTGAGAGAAATACGATTGTTTAAAATTTTACGTCTAATGTTAAGGTTTATTTGGGCATCTTATCTATTAGTTTAGTATATTTGCACAAGTCATCCCCGAACATAATTGTTTATAAAAAACGTATTCAGTTTGCTTATGTATATGCAATATTCATGCTGTACTTAATATATGTCTATCATAATGATCATTCATCTTCGTTATAATTATTTGTGTATGTACACGATTAGTGATTTACAATTTCGTGGGTTTTTTTAATATAAAATCCCGACGTACATCGATTATCCACAGTTAATATAAAATTGAATGTACAGGTGAATAGCTTTTTCATTTCCATGTGAAAGAGATTTGTCTTATATAACAAAACAAACACAAAATTTGATTTGATTTGATTTACGAATAAAAATTCAGTTGCTCTCATGTTCTGATGACCGTCCTTGGTGCAGGCCATAAAGGCCTATTTCTTAGTCCATTTTCCCCACTCTATTTCATTTCAATTTGCCATAATTAAGATGATTCTAGAACTTTATGATACCCAATAGTTCAACTTAATACAGATCCATACTTTTAGAATAAGTTATAGACAGTTAGTTCAAATTCATATATGTCGTCACGTTTTATACCATGTTTTATACACCTGTTCATTGCATGTAGCCATTGCATTTAGCCAATTGGAAATTATGTTTGTATACTGACAATTATGATGGACAGCATAAATGAAAGCGTTGAAAGGTTTGGTATGAGGATAAACATAAAGGCCCGAATTCACAAAGGAGGTTTGTCGACAAACCGAGGTTTATGTACGTCATATGACGCGTTTTTTACAAACCTGGTTTGTAAAAAACAAAAGGAGGTTTGTCGACAAACCTCCTTTGTGAATTCGGGCCAAAGAGGACAAAGGTGATGGAGTTTAGACAGAATCCCAGCTACATTCACATCACACGATGGTAAAACACTGGAGCAAGTTACGCAGTTCAAATTCTGGAGGACAATAGTTACAATGGTTCATGTCAGAAGGAAGTACGAACCAGAGTAGCAATTCCTGGCTAAAGGAATCCCTTTGAAAGCATCGAATTCTCACCAGCAAAAAACTTAAAATGTACCTTAAGAAAAGAATTAAGAAAATATGAGAAAGATTTTGAAATATTGCTTGTGGAGGAAGATGGCAAAGATAATGTGCGTATATAGAGTAACAAATGGTGATGTTTTACAGAGAGTGGGGGAGGACCGAAAGTTCTACATCCTGATGGACTCCTGACAGATAGCATTGATGGAAGGATGGAAGGAAAAAGACAAAGGGGAAGGAACAGAATTATGGAGTTGGATGGTATCAAAGAAAATGATACATAATACAAGATGAAGAAAAGATCTCAGGCCAGAAAGAATGGACTTTTTGTCATGCTCCCCCAAAAAACTACTGTACAGCAAAGCACCAGATGGAGATACGGAAAATAAAACTTGACACTAGAACCAATTTTAATTTCCAATAACTTTAACTTGGTGTTTTCCAACGCAATTCTATCATTCTATATCTTGTTGCAAATATGTTTCCATAAATAAGCATTTTGTCATTCAAGTAGCAAAATTCAATATCAATCTCTTATAAAATATCATTTTACTTTTTTTGTTGTTGTAAATACCTATATTATCATCCGTAAAGCGCTTATATTTCGTTATCATGTGCGATACAATCATAATGAAGGATTGTCGTTATAGTTGTTAAGGATCTAAAAGATTTACCCTGATTAGGTACTATAATGCCTTGTTCATATATGCAGCTGAAAAAGTGGCTTTAAAAAAAAAATCATGTGTAATCCGCCTAACATTTTTGTATCATTAATGCAACATTAAACATCAGTTACAGTTACACCACCAACCCGACGCCAAGACGATTCAGAACTGACGGAGTCTTCGCCAATGGTGATACGAAATGTCTAGATCATCCTGTTTAATAGTTCTGGTTGGTGTCACTGGGGTATTAGAATATGATCCTATATATTTTCTAATTAGGAGTAATAAATTGTAAATATATAATCATAGACTCGGTCCAAGTCGTCGAGAAATATCGCCCTTAATTTCATGTGTTACATTATAAAGTAATAATATAACCTATTATGAGATGAACATGGAATTTTAAGTAAATTATGCCTACTCGGAAATATTACGACTCTACGTTATTTAACATTAAAGAGGTACTCAACACAAAATTGCGTTGTGAAAATGGTCTATCCGGGAAAGACCCCAAGACAAAGTTTTCTACTCCTATGGATTAGAGGATTCTGAATTAAACCTAATTAATACAGAGAATAATGACTTTAAACACACCAGTTAAATTCTCTCCCGAATGGCAAAAGACAATTTGGAAATAAAGAGAGAGTATTACCTATCTAACTATGCCCGTCTCCCAGTATGTTACGTATAAAGATCTTTAATTGTTTCTCAGGATGACTATATCAGTGACAGTAAGGGAAAACGTGGAGAAGGATAGGTGGAAAATGTGTGTGCGTGTGTGTACGTGCGTGGATGGGTGCGTGTGTATGTGTGTGTGTTTGTTCGTGTGAGAGAGAGAGAGAGAGAGAGATGGGTTGGGGAAAGGGGAAAGAAAGACTCAGGGTTGGGAGAGAAAAAGTTTGATTAAAAGGAATGAGTATACAGGTCTATTTAAGAAGTGATGAAAGAAGTTGCAGTACTTTGTGACTTTATGGCGAAAATATATAAAGAGCGAAAAGGAACAATTGGTTCTCCTCCGGGAGAAAAATGTAAATGCCCCTTTATGCATGGACATGAAACATGAAAATGTTTCATTCGTGTTGTGAAATTACCAACATTTCATACCATGATCGAATCTTATCATTACTCTTCAGTCGCATGCACACTCAATAATGATATTATTATGTGAGACAAAATTGATTAGTCATGTCCTTCCGACATCTCAAAGTCCAAGACATCGTACGTGCTTCGGTTCCACGTGAATAATGATAATGATATTAATAAAGATAAATATTTTTTATTATTTTCCCAGGGTACTCATAAGGGTTAATACTGTTCTTCCTGCGGGACCTGCAATTATTATTACCGCAGTTGTTTCCAGGTACCCATTTACACCTCTGTGGAGTGTGGCAAGTCTGGATTAATTGGCCCATATTTTCCGACATCTCAAAGTCCAAAACATCGTTCGTGCTTCAGTTCCGAGTAGATAATGATAATGTTAATAATAAAGATAACTATTTTTTTATTATATACCCAGGGTAGACATCAGGGTTAATACCACTCTTCCTGCGGAACCTGCAATTATTATTACCGCAGTTGTTTCCAGGTACCCATTTACACCTCTGTAGAGTGTGGCAAGTCTGGATTAATTGGCCCATATTTTCTCATTGATTTGTTGCTACTTTTCATTCCACAACAAATTTAGAGGGGAGCTACTGTAGTTACTTGACCTTAGAAGGACTTTACATTTGTAAATATAATTGTTTTGACTACATTGTGTGGCTAGAAGTCTTTTTATAGTAACACCTGATACATTATTAAAGTGCCACACATACTTTCTCTGGCAAGCACATTCTAAACCCTACTTTATTTGGATGTGCAGTATTCTGGGCAGTGGCGGATCAAGGGGGGGGGGGGGCGGGCCCCCACCCCTGACCCCCCAAAACAGGTTTTAAAAAATATGGTAACGTATATTAATTTAACCTTTTAAAATAAAGTAGACGGGCCCCCTCTCATTGGTTCAAGGTGGGGAGGGGTTGGGTGTTGAGTAAAAAAAAATAGTGCTCACTATCTTTTTGTTTGTATTGCGCTATATATGATCTACATTCTCTCTCTCTATTTATAATCCGTTTCCTAATCCTCTCACCTCTTCTCCCCTTTCTCTCTTTCTCTCCCCCCCCCCCTCTCTCTCTCTCTCTTTCTCTGTCTCCATCTCCCTCTATTTACATATTCCTCTCCTTTCCCACTCGTCGTCTCCTCCTTGTCTCTCTCTCCCTCTCTCTATCTCTTTTCTTCTCCTTCCCCGCAGGTACCTCACACACACACACACACACACACACAAACGCGCACAATCTAATGGCTGTGGTTACATAACCTAGTAGTATATGTTAATTGATTAGAGACGATATTTCATACTAAGCACCATCTGGATCTAGATGTATTACCATCAATATGTCATTGTGTGAATTGATTGATCCCAACTTCTTAAAGCCCACATCACACTAAACTAGTTCCCGCTACGTTCTGGAACCGTCGTATAAAATCGTAAAACTGGTTGTGGTCGTGGTAGAATGTGCAAATAATGTCTATAATACGATCCTAATTCGTTCATAAACATAAACAGTCTTTGGTCGGGGTAAATAATGTCTAGAATACGATCCTAGATCGTTCATAAACAGTCCTCAATAAGTCCATCTCGTCTGTACCCCGTCCACAGTCAGTTCATATCAATTTGGATCGGGTAAATTTACCAGTCCGTAGTCAGTTTTACCCCGTTATAAACTTGTTCTATCTCGTTTCCAATACGTCCAAACCCATTCTAACTAGTTCGCAACGTATTCTATCTAGTTTAACCCCGTTCAGAGACAGTTCAACTCGTCCTCATCTCGCTCTTAGTGCGTTCGAACGCGCTCCTAGGGCGTGTGCAATCACGTCCTGGCTCGATGGCTATACAACCCCCGCGCGTTCTTGCCATTCCTCATTCGCGTTCAACTTCAACGCTTCAAGCTGTGCAGATCAAGACATTCAAATGAAGCCCCCATCACACCAAACTAGTTCTCACTACGTTCTGTAAAATGCTACCGAACGGGTTCAAACTGTGTGCGAACGGAGTGAACGTAGTAGCAACTGTTTACGAACTTCATGGACGGGACGGGCTCGGGCTGGCTTGGACGGGAAGGGTGCTCTAGAATGTTGAACCTGTTCAAAATTGTCCACGTCCAATCAGACGGAGTGACAACGTACTTAAAACGAGATGGACGTATTACGAACGGAATTGCCGTACTTAGGTCCTATTAGGAAGAACGAGACGTGGTCGAGCATCAATTAGCCAGGACGGGATTGCACACGCACTATAGGGGCGCATTCGAACGTACCTTGAACAAGATCAGGACGAGATGAACTGTCCCTGAACGGGAAGGTGGTTTTACAAACTAGTTAGAACAAGTTGCGAACTAGTTAGAATGGTTTGGATGTATTGGGAACGAGGTAGAACTAGTTAAGAACTGGTTTAAACTGATTACGGACGGGCTTGGACTGCTTGAAAATGGCAAATTTACCCGATCTGAACTTGATATGAACTGACTGTGGACGGGGTACAGACGAGATGGACGTATTGAGGAATGTTTATGAACGATCTAGGATCGTATTCTAGACATTATTTACCCCGACCAAAACCCTTTTTATGACTTTCTAGTACGGTTCCAGAGCGTAGTGAGAACCAGTTTGGTGTGATGGGAGTTTAAACTATTGATAATTGATGCTCGACCACGGTACGTTGTAACACGTTCCTAGTAGGATCCAAGTACGGCAATTCAGTTCTCAGGACGGCAATCAGTCCGTTCGTAGTACGTCCTCGTCGTTTTCAGTACGTTGTCACTCGGTCCAATTGCAGGACGGGGAAATTTTGAACAGGCTCAAAGTTCCAAGGCACTCTCCCGTATTAGCCAGTCCGAGCCCATCCATGAAGTTCTTAAACAGATCGTAAACAATTGCTACTACGTTCAACTCCGTTCGCACACAGTTTGAGCCCGTTTGGCAACATTTTCCAGAACGTAGTGAAAACTAGTTTGGTGTGATGGGGGCTTTAAGGAAAAGTCCAATCTGGCAACGAGTTGGTTTTAACACAAACATATAAATGGTTAAAAAAAGATAAGTGAACGTTTGAGGAAAATTCGATGAACAATTAGAAAGTTATACACTATTAAAGATGAAGTTGAGTTCTGGTCATGCGATTGCATTGTGAAAGAGACGGTGTGGAATGGATTAGAAAAGGTTGATCATCTAGCATATAAGTATTCGTGTGTATTGCAAGGTTCTGGAATCATCAAAATGATAATAAATTTGGCCAAGTCTTGGTAAAGTTACAAGCACTGTACACAGAAGGATGTATATGGGACTACACGAACACGTGGCGTAAAAATCCGTCCTGATTTTTACGATGTTACATGCCATATTTATAATATGAAGGCATTTGAAGAGCCATGCTTTTCAGGGATCATGTTTCATCTAATGTTCTCCCACCCTTGCATAATAACAATGATAACGCTCACAAATTAGTTTTCACCTCTTCCCAGAACTCAACCTTCTCTTTAAATAAATATTTATATAATATTGATGGCTTTGAGTGTGATACAAGAATATATTGCTCGAGCTATGACAATATTGAAGGAGTCGGAGACGAGTCCAATATCATCATAGCAAGTTTTAAATTAGATTTCACAGATAGGACGTACGTGACATATTCCTAAGTCCTGCAACGTTCTACAGAATTTCATGTTGGCTGCAAAAGGGACAACACTAACAGAGGTTCTATGACAATTACCCACTGGATAATCACCCTCAGCCGATTACCAGCGGAACAATTACCCCCAAGGACAATTGTACCCGTGAACAATTACCCCCTTGGACAATCATCCCCCTCCCCCAGGACAATTATCCCCCGAAAAAATTCTGCTTTTATTAAAACCGAAATATTATCGGAGTAGACTTCCCTTTTACTTGGCCTCGGGGGTAGTTGTTCTTGGTTGTCCTGGAGGGGGGGGGTGTTACTGTCCTAGGAGTAATTTTCAGGGGTGAGGGTAATTTCCCTCGGGAATGGATGTCCTTGGGGATAATTTTCCGGGGGTAACTGTCCAGTGGGTCATTGTCCTGATACGTTCCTTGTTATTGATATTGAAGCCTGTGAGTAACGGACATTACACATGTGTCCGCTCTTTATATACCCATTAGCTTCGATCTCACAATTGCTATGGACCATGACAAGCTCGTAGCAGTAACCTTTATTTCGTTCATCACAATTTAATACCACAAAATAATAATTAATGCGCTTAGGCGTGAAGAACTGAGACCTAAATGTCTAAAGACGTTTTAACCATATAAACTGTCGCTACATTTTGCGCCAAAAGTTGTCTTTTTAAAAAGAAAAATCCGCTTAACTTAGTTAAATCCTATTGATACACAACTCGACAGTTGTTGAAGCCTGTTTTCTCGAAGTTTCGCAGATATTATGTTTTTTGGCAAATAAACATTTTCCATGGAATTGCCCAGAAGAATTAGGAAAAGATATACGAATGCAAGGAAGTGGCGTTGCTCCAAATTCATTTCCTATGTTTACATCATGATATATACCGGGTAAGGGAAAAGAAACGCTACATTGTGTATCTCAAATCTTAACATGAATAAGCTGAATCCCCGCCATCACACTTAGTATCCGAATGGCAAATTGAAGGAGAAAGAAGATTTAAGGTCATGTAAAATTCCTAGTACCCTGTCCTAGCTGTCCGTTTTAAGTAAAGTGGGTTTCCACGATCTTTAGCGTTTCATAATTTTTCCTGTACAAAAATAATATTAAAACATTTTCAATACCGACTTTGTCATTTAAATTTCATTTAAACATGTTCATACGTGTACTTTAGAAGCTCATAGTACGATGGAACTGTATCATTTGAAGAAAAAATATAAAATAATGAGGTGGACCTCAAAAAGGAAGAACGAGGGGACAAGAAACGATAAATTTGACTTACCATGAAGACAAATATTTAGTTTAATAACTTCCATCAGGACTTTGAACGTTTTGTGTTAAATGTGAGCTCTAATATCTATCTGACTGGTTGAAGGGCAAGCACGTTTATTGTGACGTGTATAGCATGGCTAGCCTCCTGTTTGTATTATATGTTATTTCCCCATACACAGCTTCGAGTGTGTTAGACTCGATGGTATTGAAAGTTGTATAGCGGTTTGTTCGTCTGCATCAGGTAAGCGGTTCATTGCGAGACAACAATCCATACAATAATTTGCTAGACGTCTAAGCAGTTTGAGAGTTCTTACTGAATATTGGCCCACTCTAGTCTTTGGTCTTGCGTTAATTAACATCACATAAAATGTTCGACCTGTCGACAACATCTGTGTTTCTAGGAGTGGTGATTTTTCTCCTCTGCTTCTGGGTCGTCCGGAGACCTAAGAACCTCCCACCTGGGCCATGGTCGCTCCCAATCATCGGGTATAACTTTAAACCAGGTCTTATCCATGAAGCTTACATGGACCTGGCTAAGAAGTACGGCCCTATTTTCAGCTTGCGGAGAGGTTCGTTTGTCTTCGTTATTCTGAATGACAGGGAGAGTATCACACAGGCTCTGGTAAAGTCAGGAGAATTCTTCTCGGATCGGTTTGTACCGGGACACTTTAATTGGGGGATACCTGATCCTGGAAAGAAAGGTAAGATTCATATTCAGATGTATTGGTTTTGCAAGTATCTAAATGTTGAATTTCGTATCATTCCAAAACCATAAGGCCGATTCATTTAAAAGGTGACGCTGTTTAAAATTGCTTTCTGTTTTTTTTAGTTTTTGTATTGTCTCCGATCATTGCGAAAGTATGAATCCTGAGTTTGTCACATGCAGGGAATACTTCCAATCCACGACCTGTATATATTAGGTGTATATGATAGTAAGCAGGAGAAGATTGGACCCTTTGGGATGTAGAAAGTAACATTGGGTAAAGTTTTTAAAGTAGATACGGATTTAAGCCCAGGAGTCAGGGAGTAGAGGGGAACAGCACGTTGGCAAACGAGTTATTTCGGGGGGGGGGGGGGGTCAGGCGGCATTGCCCCCAAAGTGCTGCTTTCACCTGTATAATAAATGACTTAGAGTGGTTAACCATTAATGCATAGTCTGAGCTTCATAATTTAGCTTATAACTTGCTCATTGTCTTGCCAACACATTTACTTACATTCATTTATGGCCATATAATGATGTGGTGAAATACAAATGAGGAAGGGATTCGAGAATGAAAACTGTTCTCAATGTTTACCCTTTGTGGTATTTGATCGGTATTGATAAAAGTATATGTTTTCATGATTTGTGTATCCTGACGAAAAAATTAATACTTGTTTCCATTATCAGTCCATATATTTTCTCTTGTTTTATTTATATGTACTTTAATTTTACTTCATATTATTTTGTTATAATTCTACATTGCATTTAAATTGCATAATGTAATCCAAGGCTTTCTCGCAAAGCAGTTTTCATTTAGTGAAGAGGCTCCCCGTATACAGAACACAAAATAAATAAACTAAATGAATAGATTGATAAAGAATTGTAAACAAAGAATATTTTTTTCTAATGTCTAGACTGTGGTAGATTTTTGTAGTGCGGTCCATGCGAGAATATGTTGATGTTTTCTGCCGACAATTTTGAATCCTTTTCAGCAAATTTACGTGAACTGCCTGAATGTAAGCATCTCGCAGTTTAAATATAAGCAGACAGTTGCCCCGAATATTATAGTTTCAATATCGTTGAGGGGGGTGCTGCTGTCTCGTTCGTCTATGCTAGCGGAAATTAAAATTCTGTTGGTGATAGTTCAGAAAAAGTTGGGCTCTTTAAAAAAATCATTCTCACAGGATACCAAATTTGTAAGTCATTTGCAAGGATATGCTTTAATCTTCTCGATGCTATTTTTTCTCTTTTTGTGCAGCTACCATTGCTTTTAGTAATGGTAAACCATGGGTCGACTTACGGAGGTTCTCTCTTCCTGCTCTGCGCTCCTTTGGATTTGGGAAGCAGAGCCTGGTACCTCAGATTAACCTCGAGGCACGTTACCTGTCAGAGGAAATCAGAAATCTTCGAGGAGAACCCACAGACTTAGCAACCACATTTAGTAAGGCAACCGCTAATATCATTTGTCAACTTCTATTTAGTCGGCGATACGAATACAGTGATGGCGAGTTGAGCAGGGTTCTTAAGAGTATGGACGAATCCCTCTCCCTCATTCCATAAACGGATCTAGTGAACATCTTTGAACCACTCATACATACATCAATTCAAAGATACAAGCGCTACCGTGAATCTATTTTCTCTGACAGGGATTTCATTATGTCCCATCTCAACAGCCATCGACAAACTTTTCAGAAAGACAACATCCGGGACTTCACTGACGCGTTCTTAGCAGACGACATATCCAAGGAATTCGAGTTAGAGCATTTCTGGCGAGTTTTGTTTGATTTTCTTGCAGGTGGTATCGACACCACGGCCGTGGTTACCTCTTGGGCGATTCTGTATCTATCTGTTCACCCAGATGTTCAAAGAAAGGTTGGTAGCTTGTTTAAACTTGGCACCTAAAGAAATGTCCGGAAATATGAAAGAAAAAATCGGGAATTGCTTTAAAGCAAAGTCATAACTGGGTATAAAACTGAGTAAAAGTTTCGGGTTCTACATACAGTACTTGCTAAAACAAATATGATCTTCTACAATCAACTACTTTGCGTTTAAGAATCGTCTATTCATGTCACTACATTTCGACTGCTTTGATAGGCTACATGCCACGAGATCAAAATTATTATTGTTGCCCCTATTAATATCGAAATCATCCTCATCATAATTCATTTACATCATCATTATCAATTTCTGGTGGCGCTGTAAAGCGCTGCTGTGGTCTTCACGAGAGCACGCCATGCAACTCTTTCACCTGCCATTTGTGTTGCACCTTTCATTCCTTGTCCAGACACTTTCTTGATATCATCAGTCCAAGATATTGGTGGACGACCTCTACCCTGTTTTCCTTCGACTGCTCCTTGCAGTATTTGCTTCTCAACACCTTCAGATCTCCTAACAATGTGCCCAAAATAGTTTAGTTTTCTTTCCATGATTCCCCTTTTCCAGGACCCACACATTTGTCTTTTTATCTTTCCATGACACCTGCAACAGCCTCCTGTAGCACCATATTTCAAAGGCATCAACTCTCTTTCTGTCATTCTTTGTCATGGCCCAGGACTCACTTCCGTAAGTCGCAATAGAGAAAGAAGTTGCTTGAAGCAGACGAACCTTCAGACTGAGAGATAGGCCTCGGCCCTTCCAGATGTGAGACATATTCTGTACTGTTGATCTCGCCATTGCCATCCTTCTCCTTATCTCTGTGGTGCTCTCTCCTTTATTAGTGATGATTGAATCCAAGTACTCAAACCGATTTACGACTTCAATCTTATTTCCAACTACGGTGAAGTCAGTGTTATTACCATCTCTATCGACAACCATTATTTTTGTCATTTTGGTGTTTAGAAGAAGGTCTTTCTCTTCACTTACCTGTTTGATGCGATTCAACAAATCAATCAGCTCTTCTCTGCTGCTGCAAACGAGAGTAGTGTCGTCAGCATACCTTAGGTTCGTGATCTTTTTACCTCCAAACTTAACTCCCCCATTAAATCCTTCCAGAGCATTTCTCATAATGTCCTCAGAATAAATATTAAAAAGGTTCGGAGACAGTATGCAGCCTTGACGTACTCCCCTACCAATTCCAAACCACTCAGTATTGCCGTTACTGGTTCTCACTGTTGCTTCTTGGTCATGGTAGAGGTTTTTGATCAGTTCGATGATGTGACTTGGGAACCCCATCTTTGCCATTGTATTCCACAATTGAGAGTGGCTCACAGCCTCACACAGTCAAATGCTTTGCTATAATCTATAAAGCACAGATAGAGGGGATGTCTGTGTTCTCTGCATTTCTCTGTTATGTTTCGAATGTTGACGATCTGTTCTCTTGTCCCTCTACCTTCTCGGAACCCTGCTTGCTCATCTGAGATCTCGGCTTGCAGTTTGATTTTCATTCTTCTGCTAATCACCCGTTCAGAAGTATTTTGCTTGCATGACAAATCAAGCTGATCGTTCGGTGATTTGCACATTCTTTCAGATCTCCCTTCTTTGGTAATGGTATAAAAACAGCTCTACACCAGTCCTTAGGCCACTCCATACTGTTCCAGATATTGCAACAGAGACGCCACATCGGGTCAGTACCTTCTTCACCTGTAGCCTTCCACATCTCGAAAATCAAGTTGTCAAAGCCAGGGGATTTGCCATCCTTCAGTTGTTTCATTGCAAGCTCCACTTCTGATCTTAATGGAGGGGGCTCCATTTCATCACTTTCCTCCCACTGAGTGTCAACTTGTTCCTGTGCAGCAAACAGCTTGGTACTGTACTGCACCCATCTTTCCTTGATGTCTTCATTCTCCGTCAATGTTTTGCCATTGTCATCATTAATTACATCCAGTCTTGGGATTCTTTTCTTTGTGATTTCTTTCACAATTGCAAATGCTGCCTTGGAGTTGTTCTTGTGACGCTCTAGGTCTTCACACTTCCCCTCGATGTAATTCCTTTTGTCCTCCTTCACACTACTTGTAACTGCCTTATTGAGTCTCGACCATTCTCCTCTATTGTGTTTTGCTTTTCTCTCTACCTGTCATCAGCAATGTCGAAAGTCTGATTTGAGATCCATGGTTGTTTCGGCTTCCTTTTCTTTGGGATGTGGTTCTTTGCTGCATTTTCAACTGTTTCTTTCATGTCTTCCCACAGCTCATTTGGTGTTTGCTCTGCTTCATCGTTTCTCAACAGCAGCTCAAACTTGTTCTTCACTTCCACTGAGAATTGAGAAGGGATATTTTCAACATCATGCCTTGTGGGAGCTGAATCACATGTCTTAGCTTTCAGTCTTAGTCTCAGTTTAGCCACAAGCAGCTGATGATCGCTGCCACAGTCAGCACCTGGTCTTGTCTTGACGTTCTGTAGTGAAGTCCACCACCTCTTCTTGACCATGATGTAGTCTATCTAGTTTCTGGCTCTGTCTCCCGGACTCATCCACGTCCACAGTCTTCTGGGATGATGCTCAAACCACGTGTTACCAATGATGAAGCTGTTCGCTACACAAAATTCTTCCAGTCGATCACCTCTTTCATTTCTGATGCCAAGACCATAATTGCCAATGTACTCAGATTTTCCCCTCGTTTTACCAATCTTGGCATTCCAGTCACCCAATATTATGAGGAAATCTTTCCTAGGAATGCTGTCTACGACATCTTGTACCATCTCGTAGAAATCGGTGATTTCTTCCTCCGGTGCATCTGCTGTTGGTGCATATACCTGAATTGTGGAGATATTCATAGGATGCCCTTGTAATCTCACAGTCATAATTCTCTCGTTGATCGGGTTGTATCCCAAGACACATTTAGCTGTAGCCTTCTCTATGATGAATCCCACACCCCTTCGTTTCCTTCCACTTTCTTTCCCCGAAAAGATGATTGTATTTCCTTCGTCTGATGTAAATCTGCCTTGTCCACGCCACCATGATTTGGATATTCCCAAAACTTTAATATCATTTAAAGCCATGTCCTTCTCCACCATTTCGACCTTCCCATCAGACATACCACGCACGTTCCACGTGGCTACATTGATTGGTTTCCTTAGAGGGGTGCTGTTCCTTTCCATCATGGGACCTTCAAGAAAAGAACTTCCTACAAGAGGTTTTGATCCTGATCCGTCATCACCCGCAAGCGTACTACGAGCAGTACCTCTCTCTTCCGCAGTAGCTCTTGACGTATCTTCCGGCCTGCGGGTTCCACCTTCCGATACCCATTTGAATTGTTGATTTTGTACTCTCATGATGACAAACGTAAACCAATTAATAATGGTGGGCGGCCAGATCCTTCCATCGCAGTACAGAAGCCAGAAGCGTTAATGCCGACCTGCCCTCTGCTCCCCCGTAGGCACCGTTGTCCAAGGTTTGGATCCTCCGCCAACTACAGGTACTGCATCGCTGCTGCCCGGTGCAGGACGGGGTTTAGTTGAAGGTGACCCAACCGGCCTTGTCATGTTCTCGTCATAGGGTTATTATGAGAGTTTACACATCCATTTACATATAACATTAATTCTGCGTTATTAAATTATGAAACACCATCATTTGTTTTCAACCTTCATAGGTACAAACTGAGTTGGATACTATTGTTGGGCGTGGCCGCCAACCGAATACTCTTGATCGTCCAGACCTGCCCTACTGCAATGCTACTCTAACAGAGGTCATGCGAATACGCCCCGTCCTTCCGGTCTCAGTTCCTCATAAGACATCTGATAACGCTTCATTCCGAGGCTTTACGATTCCAAAGGGAAGCATCATTGTTCCAAACCTGTGGGCTGTTCATCATGATCCCAAGGAATGGAATGAACCGGACAAATTTAACCCAGACCGTTTTCTCAGTGCTGATGGAAAACAATTCCAGAAGAACGAGGCGTGGATGCCATTTGGCGTTGGTAAGACGATAATGATAATGATCATGGGGGGGGGGGGTGAATATTGCGCGATAATGATGCACTAATTCTCTATGCCCTCCGGATTGTTTTCGGAATCGAAGGCGAATCCAAAATTAATCGTCGATTTTGGTATGGTTCAAGTTCAAGTTCAAGTTAAAGTTTATTCAAAACCACACAAAAACATGATATAATCTTTTACATGAAAAAGAAACTGGTAATAGTACATTAGACAACATATAATAACTTGATTACATCATTAAGTGAATGGTTTTAGGACCCCTGTAGAAGCTAAGCTTGTGAGCGGGGCCCTATAGTCAACAAAATACATACATTAACGATATGGCAAGGTGAATAAAAGGAATGTAATGTTTATACAAGGGATGGAAACAAACTAAGCTACAGAATATAGAACACAAACAAATATTCACACGCGCGCACGCGCGCGCACACACACACACACACACACACACACAGTCCTTAGTGGTCTATATAAGCATTTGAGAATGAGAAATTATTAAGATACAAAGTAGAACTATGACAGTCTTCCAAGTAGGTACGTTTTAGATAACCTTCTAAACCTAGAAAGAGTTGTACTATTTTTTATATCATCAGGCAAACTGTTCCATTCTTTGATGCAAGAGATATGGAAAGAGGTCAGAGTGATATTTGTTCTTGCAAAAGGCTGATGAATAAGACCCCTTTGACGTGTATTATAATTATGAATTTGTGAGTTTTTACGGAATAAATCTTTTAACGTACATTCATGAGGCATAGACTGAAGTTTGTACATAAACAATACGCAATTGAACGACACAAGTCCACTTAGTGGTAACATTCTTAGTCGAAGGAACAATGGAGAACTTGGATGTCTATAATTAGAATTAGTAATAAGCCTTATTGCCTTCTTCTGCAATACTCTCAACCTATCAAGATATGACTTAAAAGTGTTTCCCCAAGCAACGTTACAATATGTCAAATAAGGAAGAATAATACTATTCTATAATGTTATCAGCACTCTTTCAGGTAAAATAAATTTCAATCTAAAAATGACACCTACACTTCGGGACAACTTAGTGCATACAACATCTAAATGATTCCTCCAAGATAAGTGCTCATCCATAGTTAACCCTAAGAACTGAACATTTTCACTAAGCGCAACATCATGGCCTCCAACATTAAGAAAAGTAATACCATCTGGAAGCTTTTTACCCTTTGAGCGAAAAATAACACATTTGGTCTTTTGAACATTCAACAATAACTTATTACAACAATACCATGCATACAGTTTCTGAATCTCTTGATTTGCAATTAGTAATAAATCTTCAGCCTTCTTATCAACCAGCAGCAAGCTGGTATCATCAGCGAACAGGGAGTATGAGAATAATGTTGACGAGTGTATTATATCATTTATATAGATTAAAAACAACAGGGGACCAAGAACAGAACCCTGAGGTACACCATATTTAATAGAAGCAAGTTGGGAACTAATACCATCCACCACAACAAATTGAGTCCTGTCAAACAAATAGCTTTGGAACCAAGACAATGCTACACCACGTATTCCATAATGATCTAGTTTCCTGAGGAGGATACCATGGTCAATGGTATCAAACGCCTTAGATAGATCTAAGAATATCCCCAGACAATAATTGTCTCCATCAATAGCTTTTATGATATTACTTAATAAATTAAACACACCCATTTGTGTGGAAAAGTGCTTACGAAAACCGCACTGCTGAGGAATCAAGATATTCTTTTTAGATAGAAACTCATTTAAGCGTTTATAAATTATTTTCTCAAGAATTTTAGAAAAGATTGGTAACAGTGCTATTGGCCTATAATTAATGACATTTTTACGGTCAGATTTTGTATATACTGGTACCACTTTAGCTACCTTGAGTTTATCTGGAACAACTCCCTGAGATAAAGACATATTAATGATTTTACATAAGGGATCAATAAAAAGGTGAATGCACTCCTTTATAATTCTAGGTGAAATATCATCAGAGCCACTAGATTTAGATGGTTTCAAAGATGACACAATATTGATGATCTCAGAGTTTGAAGTTGGTTTTAGAAACATAGATGCATTATCTTCACACTGTTTCATATAATCACGAAAAGATTGTGGTACTTGAGGAATATCAGTACTGATTTTCATGGGTAGTCCAATGAAATATTTATTAAAACTTTCAGCCTTATCCTTGGCAGATGATAGGAGTACTCCATTAAAATCCATCTCTTGAGGAAGTGAATGCCTATTTGACCGACCTAACAATTCATTGATATGAGACCAAGTTTTTCTTATATCGCCTTTAACACTGTGGAACAAATCATTGTAATAATTTTCCTTGGCTATACGAAGAGTATTAACCAAGACATTCTTATAATCAACATATTTCTTTTTATTCTCAGCTGTTGGTCTCTTGACATAACTACTATAAAGCTTATTTTTCCGTTTTATTGAGTTCAACAAAACAAGAGTTACCCAAGGCTTTTTACATTTACTCTTTAATGTTACCTCAACTAATGGGAAAATGTTGATATAGATCATTGACGCCAGAGCCTTCCAATCAATTTCAGCCAAGTGTTGCTTGAACCTTGAGATTGTTTTATCATTTATTTTCCGCTTCAAAACTTGTCCATCTCTCTTAACAGAAGTTACTACAGAGTCCTTTTTTATACAAAATATAGGCATATGATCTGAAATATCTGAACATATTACACCTGAGCTAAACTCATTTTGAATGCAGTTTGTGAAAATAGTGTCAATCAATGTTGCACTAATTTCAGTTATACGGGTAGGTTTAGTGACAAGAGAAAATAATCCAAATGAATACATAAAATCAACAAAATCTTTAACACTGTGATCATTATTATAATTCAATAAATTGATGTTGAAGTCACCCATTAAATATATCTCCTTGTTTTCTTTACTCAATATCTGTAGCTGATCTTCTAAATTTTCAACAAAGGATGTACTATCAACGTTAGGAGCCTTATATACACATCCAACAATAATCTTTTTACTGAAACTTGTTATTTCAACAAAAACAATTTCATACCCTGAATTTGATCCAGATAAATCTACACGTAATTTAAATTCCAAATCATCTTTAATGTACAAACATACCCCACCGCCATTCTTTTCTGCTCTACATATATGAACAAAAGAATAGCCAGGTATCTGAAACATATTTATATCAGTTGTAGTTTTAAACCAAGTTTCAGAGACACCTATTACAGAAAAATCATGCTTTAAACAAGACAACAATTGTAACAAATCATCATAATTCTTACATAAACTCCTGGCATTTACATGCAAAAGATCAAAATTTCCAAGTAGATTCTGTTGAAATGCACCGCAATCAACATATGCACAATCTCTGAGCATTATGTTCACATCTTCTTCAACAATGGTATCCATTATTAACTATTTAGAAAACCAATGGCACAACAAACTCTATACACATACAAGTCTTGAAAAAGACTACTCAAGATGGACCTATCAAACATGCACACACACAGCACACATGCATATATAACAAAGCACACACAGACATTCACACACAAAAAGACACACACACACAATACATGAATATGAGTAGATATAACAAATATAAGAACAAAGGTAGCGGTAAAGATACACATAGTGAAAGAATATAGAAAAATAGGATGAATAAGAGAGAATAAAAGGATGGTGAGGAAAGAAGTAAAAACAAGAAAAGTCAGAAATCTTTGGAGATTACAAGGCATACATGCATAGATGCAGCCAGAAGCATAAATATGTGAATAATGTAATCATGTTCACAAAATAAAGGTCTATCTCAGCCTTCTTAGGTCTTCAGCAGAGTTAATGCCCTTTTTATCACCGGTTTCGGTGAGGGCAATGACTCTGCCATCAGTTGTCCAAGCGACCTTCACTTTGCTAAATATATTACTCATTGCAGATATAGTATCGAAAATAATATCGCTAGTGATATTCGTTTGTCTCGCAATGTGGTCAATAAGGAATCTAAAAGATCACGACGTTTCGTATGCTACTGCGATACTTCGTCAGGTGATAAAAACTACTGTAAGCAAGGGTCTTTTATACTCTACGGGAGGACCGTGCGGAGCGGTCCATAATTCGATCGATAATTGGAACAATAACGCACAATGCCTATTGGTCGACGCACACGGTGATCGACCAATCACCAGGCCGCTGGATTCGGCCGCTGGTTCGGCTAATGCACCAGGCCTATTGGCCGACGCATACGGTACTCAGCCAATCAACGGGCCTTCACTTTACTGCAAGTTTTTGCCTGCTTGAGAAGGTCAGCATTGGTTCTGGTGAGGTCCTCTTGAATTGACTTCCTCTGGCCTGCCAGCTTGCGTCGGTTTTGTATTATTTGTTGGCGCTTCCCGTATGATGAAAATGTTACAATGATGGGCCGGGGATGAGGACGACGCCCCCCAGACGTTGGCTCCCGATCTTTCATGCCAACCCTATGGCTCCGCTCTATGTCCTCTTTTGTGATGGGGACTTGAAGAATCGAGTTGGCGAGGTGCAGGACGACTTCATCGGTGTTTTCCTTCACAGACTCCTCCAGCCCGGTGAAACGGAGACAGTTCCTCCGGGAGTACTGCTCCTGATCATTTGCAGCTCGTTGCAGGGATTGGATGGTCACTGATTGCTTGCAAACCTCCTCCTGCAACGACTTGACCTTTTTCTCCTTCTCACGAGCAGAGGACTCAAGGTCAAGAACTTGACCTTGAAGGGTCTCAACGGCAGTCTCAGTGGGGCGCTCCCACTGAGTTAGAAGATACTGTTTTGTAACTAGGCAGCTTGCCATATTTCCAACATTAATTTAAAGACAAATTTAAATTTTCTCAACCATAAGCATTCCTTATTTACCTAACATTGAATATTTTAAAGTATACTTATGTTATTTATACGCAGGAAACAAAACACGGTCCAAGATAAGAACTTACACCAGGCACTCGTTTTTCTCCTGTAAAATACAGGTCGTCGTGATTGTGTTGGTAGTCAGCTGGCCAAAATGGAAACCTTCCTCCTGTTCACCAATCTATTCCAGCAGTTTGAATTCAAGCTTCCTCCTAACCAACCAAACCCAAGCATGCGTGGAGCAAATGGGATCACCATGAATCCAGAACCCTACAAAGTTTGCGCCATCGAGCGCTGATTTTGTCTTCATTTGCTGCATTAATCTTCCAATACAATTAATTTGTCAGTAAGATAAATGCGAATGTTTAACATTTTACGTCTAATGTTAAGGTTTATTTGAGCATCTTATCTATTAGTTTAGTATATTTGTACCAGTCATCTCCGAACATAATTGTTTAGAAAATCGTATTCAGTTTGCTTATGTATATGCATTATTCATGCTGTATTTAATATATGTCTATCATAATGATCATTCATCTTCGTTATAATTATTTTTGTATGTACACGATTAGTGATTTACAATTTCATGGGTTTTTAAAATATAAAATCCCAACTTACATAAATTCTCCACAGTTAATAGATAAATAAATGTACAGGTAAATAGCCTTTTCATTTCCATGTGAAAGAAATTTGTCTTTATTTAACGAAAAAAACTATTAAAAAAAAAACGTTCATGTTGTAAATACGACTAGCATTACTAAAAATAATCATTATTTGATTTTCGAGAAGAAAAAAACAACAGTTGCTCTCATGTTCTGATAACAATAATTGGTGCATGCCATATAGGCAAACCATTTTCTCTTCCACTTTCCTCACTCTATTTCATTTCAATTTGCCATCATAATTAAGATGATTCTAGAACTTGATGATACCCAATAGTTTAACTTAATACAGATCCATACTTTTAGAATAAGTTATAGACAGTGAGTTCAAATTCATACAGGTCGTCACATTTTATACCATGTGTTATGCACCTGTTCATTGCATGTAGCCATTGCATTTAGCCAATTGGAATGATTTGTTTATAAATACTTATACTGACAATTGTGATGGACAGCATAAATGAAAGCGTTGAAAGGTTGGGTATGAGGATAAACATAAAGAGGACAAAGGTGATGAAGTTTAGACAGAATCCCAGCTGCATTCACATCACTCTATGGTGAAACACTGGAGCAAGTTACGCAGTTCAAATTCTGGAGGACAATAGTTACAATGGTTCATGTCAGAAGGAAGGACGAACCAGAGTAGCAATTCCTGGCCAAAGGAATCCCTTTAATTTGAAAGCATCGAATTTCCACCAGCAAAAAAATTTAAATGTACCTAAAAAAAGAATTGAGAAAATATGAGAAAGATTTTGAAATTTGCTTGTGGAGGAAGATGGCAAAGATAATGTGCGTATATAGAGTAACAAATGGTGATGTTTTACAGAGAGTGGGGGAGGAGCGGAAGTTCTACATCCTGATGGACTCCTGACAGATATCATTGATGGAAGGATGAAAGGAAAAAGACAAAGGAGAAGGAACAAAATTATGGAGTTGGATGGTATCAAAGAAAATGATACATACTAAAAGATGAAGAAAAGATCTCAGGCCAGAAAGAATGGATTTTTTGTCATGCCCCCAAAAAAACCTACTGTACAGCAGAGCACCAGATGGAGATACGGAAAATAAAACTTGACACTAGAACCAATTTTAATTTCCAATAACTTTAACTTGGTGTTTTCCAACGCAATTCAATCGTCCTATATCTTGTTGCAAATATTTTTCCATAAATAAGCATTTTGTCATTCAAGTAGCAAAATTCAATATCAATCTCTTATAAAATATCATTTTACTTTTTTTGTTGTTGTAAATACCTATATTATCATCCGTAAAGCGCTTATATTTCGTTATCATGTGCGATAAAATCATAATCAAGGATTGTCGTTATAGTTTTTTAAGGACCTAAAAGATTTACCCTGATTAGGTATTATAATGCCTTGTTCATATTATATGCAGCTGAAAAAGTGGCTTTAAAAAAAAATGAATCATGTGTAATCCGCCTAACATTTTTGTATCATTAAGGCAACATTATACATCAGTTACAGTTACACCAACAACCCGACGCCAAGACGATTCAGAACTGACGGATTCTTCGCCAATGGTGATACGAAATTTCTAGATCATCCTGTTTAATAGTTCTAGTTGGTGTCACTGGGGTATTAGAATATGATCCTATATATTTTCTAATTAGGAGTAATAAATTGTAAATATTATAATCAGAGACTCAGTCCAAGTCGTCGAGAAATATCGCCCTTCATTCCATGTGTTACATTATAATGTGAAAATTTAACCTATTATGAGATGAACATGGAATTTTAAGTAAATTATGCCTACTCGGAAATATTACGACTCTACCTTATTTAACATTAAAGAGGTACTCAACAATCAGATAGACCAACTAGACGTGCAACTAGACGTGCACTTCGTTTCATTTGTGGAAACTACCAGCGTGATGCCAGTGTAACATCCATGCGAGAACAACTTAATCTCCCAACTCTTGAAGAAAGAAGAAAACGGGCACGTTTGTCAATGTTCTACAAAATAGCGAATAACAAAATTGCGATACCAATACCGGATTACATCAAACCGAGAGAGCGAACTACAAGGAGGAGTCAACAACAACGATATATGAGACTAGGCTCTTCAATGAACACTTACAAATTTAGTTATTTCCCCAGGACACTTAAGGACTGGGACGAGCTACCTCAAATCATTGTTGAACTCCCTTCTTTGGAGCAGTTCAAGGTGGCTCTTGAAACAATTTAGTTCCCTTTTCAGGAACTGTATCGCATAGAGCTGTATATAACAACTCTATGCTTTACCCTCATCTAGATGCTGAACAGACGTTGATGAGTATTACCATAGAAGTAGAAGTAGAAGTTGTGAAAATGGTCTATCCGGGAAAGACCCCCAAACAAAGTTTTCTACTCCTATGGATTAGAGGATTCTGAATTAAACCTAATTAATACAGAGAATAATGACTTTAAACACACCAATTAAAGTATCTCCCGAATGGCAAAACACAATTTTGAAATAAAGAGAGAGTATTACCTATCTAACTAAGCCCGTCTCCCAGTATGTTACGTATAAAGATCTTTAATTATTTCTCAGGATGACTATATCAGTGACAGTAATGCTACGGTCACAAATGTTCGTACGAACGATTCGTTCGTACGAATCTCCCTGTTCCTACACATTTCAGAGTTCATAGAGATTCGCAGATGGGGCATAGTTTCTTACGTCCTTCTTACGGAGTTCGTACGAACGCCGTTTAATTCGCAAGAACAACTCAAGACCTTCTTGAGAAACGAAGATTTTCGGTTATACAATGGCCCCAGAGTTCGTACGTTTTTCGTAAGAACGCCTTGTGTTCTTTTTACGTCAGACTTACGAGTTTTTGTTCTCGCAAGGTGGTCGTACGTTTAACTTACGGCATTCACAAGTCATTCGTAAGAAGATCTTACGATTTGTTTTCCTATTTGGTCGGGTTGCAAAAAAAGCGCTGCCGTATACTGTCGAAAATTCTATGACTGTTGAAAGTTTGATATTACACGATGACAGTATTGCCAAGAAGACTACAACTGCAACTGCAACTCCATAAAGTGTTTCTTGAACTTGCTGTTAGCATATCTGTTACTTCCTTTATTATAAAAGCAGTCATGTTAACCGAAGAAGTCAACAAGTTTTTGCTCTGTGGTGGCATCAAAGTCATAGGACTACTTCTCCTTTCTTAGTTTCCCCGTTACCTCATCTTCAGCGCCGTCAAACTGCCGTCTTGATGGTTCTCCCTCCTTCTCTTCGTCGTCATCTTCCACCGCCTCCTCCCGGTCGCTTCCGATATGGCCCTCATTTCTTGATATCAGGCGCGCCGAAAGCAGTTTGAGATTGGGGTGGCAAAAACTACAGGGGGCTCACCTTCCATGCAGGCCCCACGGAACATTTTTCAAAGTGGAGTATTAACGATCATGTTAGAGTGTAGCGAGCGTAGCGTAAATTGGCGTGGGGTCCGGGGGCTTTGCAGCGGCGGGGGTCAAGGGACTAAGCCCCCGGAAGCTCATGTTTTTTAGAGATTAAATTGCGGTCAGATAAGCATATTTAGATACCTTATTTGTGTCACTGGCAGGTCACTAATTGTCGGGGGTTCCAGGGAGCAGAGCCCGCGGAAGCTCAGGGGTTTTAGGTATTCAATTACGGTCAGATGAGCATCCAGGGGGCCCACCTTAGGGCCCTTGGTGGGGTTCAGGGGGAAGAGCCCCTGGAAGCTCAAAGGTTGTAGGTATTCAAGTACGGTCAGATAAGCATCCAGGGGGCTGTCTTAGGGCCCTTGATGGGGTCCACTGGGCAGAGCCCCTGGAAGCTCAAAGGTTTTCGGCATCTAATTACGGTCAGATGAGCATATTTTGATATCTCATTGGTGACATTGGTAGGTCACACATTTTGTTCTCTCTCTTTCTTTCCTTTCCTCTTTTTTAAAAAAGTGAGGGGGGCTCGAGCCCCGAGCCCCGCCGTTCTGCAGGCCCTGACATGAAGTCTTCTAAATAAGTATATTTTTATGCCCAGCTGTTAATTTGGGAATTAGTAATTTTCAAACAAACGCATAAAAAGATATGATTTACAAAAAAATTGAGAAAAATACCGGAAAATCATGTCATTTCAGCAACGTTGGTAAATCACTGGTATCGAATTAGAAATACCCCCGCCCATTAGTACGCCAGTGTTCAGGGGCTCATGTCTTCTCACCACTATAATAAAACAAAACAAAACTTTCCCATCCTCTTACAATATTTCCACGATATGCGCAAATCGCATATATTAAAAAAACCTCCATTGATAAAATGTAGGAGCAAGCGGAATGTATACGAAATTTAATCCCTATTAACTTTCCTTTTCTTTCAATGGAATATAATTTATATGTGATTCAATTAAGGTTTTGTTTTTTTTATATTCTTTTTGGTTAAAAAATACAAACCATCTTTACTCCTTTAATGCTTTTTTATATGGGTGGGAGGGGGGCGAATGCCCCCCTGCCTCACACCCCCCCCCCCCACTTCCGGCGCCTCTGCTTGATATTGTTGTTGCTGCTCTCCTCCTCTTTCTCCTTCCTCCTCATCTCTTTCCTTACGTTTGTTTCCCTTCCCTCTTAATTCCCTCTAACAGATTTCCCCTTTGGTCCCATATTTCTTCGACAGGAGATGCACCCTCGACGAACACTATGAACAGAGTGAGGCTTTATAGCCGTTAAAACTCAACATTTGCATAAATTGTGTACGTACACCTTACGAGCACCTTACGAATGTCTTACGAACGCCATGAGTCATTCGTACGAAGACCATAAGAATCTCCGCTCGTAAGGCGTTCTTAAGAACGCCGTAAGAGCCCTCTATGAACAACTTGAGGCGTTCTTACGGTCATCGTAATAATTTGAAGCTTCTAGAATTGTCCCTCGACCCCACGAAATGTACGAAGATCTTGCATGGTTCTTACGATGTAATTACGGCGTTCGTACGGCCGCCTTACGAAGAGAGGGTTTCGTACGATGTTAAAAAAAATCTTGGACAAGACCATCGACCAATCTGCGTTCTTACGAACGGTCTACGAGCGCTTGTTTCGTACGGCCTTCTTAAGAAGATCTTACGAAATGGTCTGAAAATCGTTCGTACGGCGTTCGTAGCAGCCCGTAAGGGTATTTGTGACCAAGGCATAAGGGAAAACGTGGAGAAGGATAGGTGGAAAATGTGTGTGCGTGTGTGTGAGTGCGTTGATGTGTGTGTGTGTGTGTGTGTGTGAGAGAGAGAGAGAGAGAGAGGGGTGGGGGAAAGGGGAGAGAAAGACTCAGGGTCGGGAGAGAAAAGGTTTGATTAAAAGGAATGATTATACAGGTCTATTTAAGAAGTGATGAAAGAAGTTGCAGTACTTTGTGACTTTATGGCGATAATATATAAAGAGCGAAAAGGAACAATTCGTTCTCCTCCGGGAGAAAAATGTAAATGCCCCTTTCTGCATGAACATGAAACATGAAAATGTCAGAGCAACGTGCTCTCAAATTAAAGAAGAGGGAACGGCCCGAAATGTATGAGGTATATAAACTTCTTTTGTGAAGATTGCAATGTTGTTATCCACATGACCATTCTATCACTGAACATTACTGCGGAATGAAGCCAATGAAATGAGCCGAATGATGAAAACAATGATTTTATTTCGAACAGATTGCCTTCATAGAAAACAATGATTATAATCATATAGCGCATCATGTGAATACTACAATGCGCTTCACAATGTTGTCGTTATTCAACCCACCTTTCACTGGATTTAAAGACCGCACACAAATGTGCACCATCTCCACTCTTAAAGGAGTTTTCCTATCATGCATGCATGGAATAGTCCATGTTAACCTACGCATAGACGTCACGAAAATCGATACAGATAAAAGAGACAGTACAGTACAAATATAGTACAGTACATAATATAATAATAATAATAACTAGACATATAATACTTGTTTGGAACAAGTATAGGTGGGCTGGTCAACTAACATTTGAGACAAAATAGAGCAAAAATAAGCGACATACTGCTTACAAATTCTTAAAAGACAATATCATGTAGATTCATAACGTGAACTAAATTCACCTTCTATAGGCATAACACGCAAATTATGAAGATTTTGACATGAGGCCTTTAATCAAAATTTTCACTATGATGACGTCATCAAAATGAAAAATGGTTATTACCGCGCTTGTAGAGAATTGTCTTAGCTACAACATATCGAAATTTTGAAGAAAATTGATCAATATTTACAGAGATACAATCAATTTTACATAAATATGCTGACGTCATAATATGCAAATTCGTATTTTGAGTTCCAAGGCCATTGTGATGATGTCACGATACACTTAATGGCCAAATGAGACATGGAATCATATTTCCGACTCATACTCTATCTTAATATGAAAAAAAATTGAGGATCCCGGTGCATTCCAAAGAGCTATAACGGATTTTGTATAGGCATGTTTTTGCCCATATATGCTATGTATTAAAAGACCTCGCGCGCACTGACATTTATCTTGAATTTACGCTCATCTTGTTAATAATGGTCATAAAGAGATAAACATGGAATCAAATTCCTTGAAAAAATATGAGAAATATCATGAAAGAAAAAAAAATGGCGATTCTATGTTTTGTAATGGTGTTACGCGCGAAAACGCGCGCGCATGCTCGTACGCGCGATTTTTTATAAAATGCTTAAAATGACCTGAAACGTATGCAAAATAAATTTGAGACGATTTTGAGCATTTAAAAATTTTGCGCGCGCATTGACGCGCGGACGTACGCGCACGCGCGCGTTTTTTGACCTGAAATTGACCGGACGGATATTGACCTTGATCATGATAAATATGAACGAGAAATGACTTTTGATTATGAATATATGATCATAAGTTGATTTTCAGAAAAATTCACAAAATGGCGCCTAGATGACGTCATTAGTCAAGGTCAAGGTTAAAAACATTATGGTAATTTCTCTATATGCCTATACATATGTGTGCCAAATTTCAAGTTATTTGATTTAGGCAATTTCAAGTTATCTTGCTAACAAAAAAGTGGCAAGAATTAAGAAAAACTAGACATATAATACTTGTTTGGAACAAGTATAGGTGGGCTGGTCAACTAAAATTTGAGACAAAATAGAGCAAAAATAAGCGACATACTGCTTACAAATTCTTAAAAAACAATATCATGTAGATTCATAACGTGAACTAAATTCACCTTCTATAGGCATAACACGCAAATTATGAAGTTTTTGACATGAGGCCTTTAATCAAAATTTTCACTATGATGACGTCATCAAAATGAAAAATGGTTTTTACTGCGCTTGTAGAGAATTGTCTAAGCTACAACATATCGAAATTTTGAAGAAAATCGATCAATATTTACAGAGATACAATCAATTTTACATAAATATGCTGACGTCATAATATGCAAATTCGTATTTTGAGTTCCAAGGCCATTGTGATGATGTCACGATACACTTAATGGCCGAATGAGACATAGAATCATATTTCCGACTCATACTCTATCTAAATATGAAAAAAAATTGAGGATCCCGGTGCATTCCAAAGAGCTATAACGGATTTTGTATAGGCATGTTTTTGCCCATATATGCTATGTATTAAAAGAGCTCGCGCGCACTGACATTTATCTTGAATTTACGCTCATCTTGTTAATAATGGTCATAAAGAGATAAACATGGTATCAAATTCCTTGAAAAAATATGAGAAATATCATGAAAGAAAAAAAAATGGCGATGCTATGTTTTGTAATGGTGTTACGCGCGAAAACGCGCGCGCATGCTCGTACGCGCGATTTTTTATAAAATGCTTAAAATGACCTGAAACGTATGCAAAATAAATTTGAGACGATTTTGAGCATTTAAAAATTTTGCGCGCGCGCTAACGCGCGGACGTACGCATGCGCGCGCGTTTTTTGACATAAAATTGACCGGACGGATAATGACCTTGATCATGATAAATATGAATGAGAAATGACTTTCCGTTATGAAGATATGATCATAAGTTAATTTTCACAAAATGGCGCCTACATGACGTCATCAGTCAAGGTCAAGGTTGAAAACGTTATTTTGATTTTTCTATATGCCTATACATATGTGTGCCAAATTTCAAGTTATTTGATTGATCCATTTTCAAGTTATCTTGCTAACAAAAAAGTGGTAAGAATTAAGAAAAATAAATAAATAAATAATAAATAATAAAGGCAATTTTAACAAAATTATAAGGTGGTCTGTATTAGATACAGCCCACCTGATAAATAATAATAAATAATAAATAAAGGCAATTTTAACAAAAATATAAGGTGGTCTGTATTAGATACAGCCCACCTGATAATAAATTTATATAGCGCAGCTTTTATACAAAATATATTCAGCTGCGCTGGTTAAGAACTCCTTTTTACTAAATTCTACAAAATAAGATCTCTCAATTGAAGAAATAAGTTTTTAAATTGGATTTGAAAACATTGAGAGATGGAGTGCTTCGTAATTCTCTTGGCAAGCTATTCCATAGTTTGGGGGCAGCAATAGCAAAAACACGGTCCCCGAGAGTTACTTAAGTTTTGTCATGGGGAATCTGAAACAATAATTTATCTGTGGAACTGCGCAGGCTACGACTGTGTTACTGGACTTTGACAGATTCAACCAGTAGTCGAAACCTATTGAGAAAGCAGAATTGTACCTATTGCCATGATTGTTGTTAACTGTCTTCATCTATATTGTTTCAAACCCTGTATTGAACCTAAACGCTAAATTGACTTTACGAACGACTTTGGACTTCCATGGGCGTTGAAAAATATTTTAATCAACCATTCAAATCAAATATTTTCTCCCCCCTCCATGCCAATAAATGGCTTAAGGTCAGTGACTGAATAGTGATTATATCAACATCAGGTTGATGTATGTACAATATATGACCAGGAGGACTTTAGACTTATCGCTTCAAAAATAAAACGCTTGACCTCGTTCAATTTACTTGTTATTATAGGGCAATGACTAAAATCAGAATTTGTTTGAGATCATAGTGATTAAATAAACCCAAATAAATTAAACACACTGCAATCTCGTCAACGGTACTTTAAATTCTAATGTATAGTATATAATTATTTACATTAATATTCGCTTTAAAAAAATATGGCTTATTCTTACACCACTATAGTGTAGTATGCAGGCACAAACCCATTTCACTGTAAGACGAGGCTGACAGCTTACTGCTTAGGCTCTGTACTTTAACTGCTCCTGAAACAGCCTTTCTTTCTTTCTTGATTTGATTTTGTTTGGCAATTAGTCACAATTGACTATTTTTGCCACACACTGTTTTTTCAATGACTATTTTTATGATTTCTTTTTCCATCCTTCTTCTCTGTCAAAGAATTATGAATTATGGTTAAAGTATCATATTACAGTTTGTGCTGCAGACTAAACTTTACCGTCGGCATTTATACCTCGTTGGACCCTAAATGAATTGACGTTTTATTAAATAATGTCATAATCAACTGCTTTGCGCTATATATGATCTACATTCTTTCCCTCTATTTAAAATCCCTTTCCTAGCCCTCGCATCATTTCTTCCCTTTCTCTCTCCTATCTCTCTCTCTCTCTCTCTCTCTCCCTTTCCCTTTATTGACATATTCCTCTCCTATCCTACTCGTCGTTTCTCCTCCTTGTCTCTCTCTCCCTCTCTCTATCTCCCTTCTTCTCCCTCCTCACACGTACTTCACACACACACACACACACACACACTTTCTCACATCAGGGCCTTTGTGGGGCACCTGATTGTGGGGTATTTCTGTGCGTTCCAGATATACCTTGTGGTCCCCTACTAGTGGTGTATGTACAACCTGGCGATAACAACCCGGCGGTGTGCTTACGATGTTACCATAAAAAAGTGTGCAAGTTTTAGCACACGCTCACAAAATGTCATTTATGGGGTACCACTTCTAATGCCCCGCAGGGCATAGGACACCGAATATACAGTCATTTGAAAGACTTTACTCTGTGGGGTCCTGAAAAAATACCCCACAAAGTAAAAATGCCTCACAAGGGGTATGTGAAGCGCACATAAAACCCCACAAAAATGCTGAGGTGAGAGCACACACACACACACATCCACACACACACAAACGAGCACAATCCAATGACTTGGGTTACAGAACTTAATAGTATCTGTAAATTGATTGGAGACGATATTTCGTATTAAGCATCATTTTGATCCAGATTTATTTCCATCAATATATCATTGTGTGAATGGAATGGAAAGAGTGAAAAGGAAGATAAGGCATTTTCGCTTAAATTTTCCCAGGAAAACTACCCCCTAAGGACAAAAACTCTCTGAATCCCCCCCCCCCCCCCAGGACAACCACTCCCCAAGGAAAGTTACCCCCGCCGGAAAAAATACCCCCTAGGATAATTACCCCCCCCCCCCCCTCCCGAGGAAAATTACCCCCGAAAAAATTCTGCTTTTATTAAAACCAACTTATTATCAGGGTAGATTTACCCTGTAATTGTCCTCGGGGGTGGTTGTTCTTGGTTGTCTTTTGGGGGAATTTCAGGGGTGTGGGTAATTTTTTTCGGGGGGTGGTAATTTTCCTCGGGGAGTGGTTGTCTCGGGGGGGGGGTATTTTCCTGGGGTTAATTTCCCGAGGGGTTATTGTCCTTGGGGATAGTTTTCCGGGGGAGTAATTTTCCGCTGGGTGATTGTCTATGGGGTAATTGTCCTGATACGTTCCTTGTGGCAGCTCAAAAATTAGAGAAAAGTACTCATATTGAAGCCTGTGAGAAACGGACATTACACTTTTGTCCGCTCTCTATATACCCCTTAAGCTTTGATTTCACAAGTTCTATGGACCATGAAAAGCTTGTAGCAGTAACCTTTATTCCGTTCATCACAATTTAATACCATAAAATAAAAATAAAAGCGCTTGGGCGTGAGTGTGTGTGTGTGTATTTGGGTGTTTACAGACGTGTATCAATCAGATATGATTTGTTACGTCTGGGGACCGACTTTTAACGTCACCATCCGAAAGACGTGACTCAGTTTCGAACCTACATCCTCGTCTGAATCAGTTTGTGAAGATTGAGACCCAAATATGTATAGATGTTTTTACCGTAAAAATTGGTGATACATTTTGCCCCAAAAGTTATCCCTTTTTAAAGAAAACTCCGCTTAACTTATTTAAATCCTATGGATACACAACTCAACGCTTGTTGAAGTCTTTTGTTTGATACTAAATTATTCAGGGTAGCCCAAACTGTTATCTAGAGGTTTCGCAGATATTATGATTTTTGGCAAATCAACATTTTCCATGGAATTGCCCAGAAGAATTAGGAAAAGAAAATCGCATGCAAGGAAGTGGCGTCGCTCCAAATTCATTTCCTATGTTTACATCATGATATATACCGGGAAGGGGGATAAACGCTACATTGTGTATATCAAATCTCATCACACCTATCCGAATGGCAAATTGAAGGAGAAAGAAGACTTAAAATTCCTAGTACCCCGTCATAGCTGTCCGTTTTAAAGTAAAGTGGATTTCCACGATCGTTAGCGTTTCATAATTTTTCCTGTACAAAATTAATATTAAAACATTTTCAATACCTTTTGTCATTTAGCATTCATTCAAACATGTTCATACGTGTATTTTAGAAGCTCATAGTACGAGGGAATTGTATCATTTGAAGAAAAAATATGAAATAATGAGGTGTACCTCAAAAAGGAAGAACGAGGGGACGAGAAACGAGAAATTTGACTGACCATGAAGACAAATATTTAGTTTAATAACCTCCATCAGGACTTTGAACGTTTTGTGACCAATGTGACCTCTAATATCTATCTGATTGGTTGAAGGGCAAGCACGCATATTGTGACGTGATATAGCATGGCTAACCTCCTGTTTGTATTTATATGTTATTTCCCCATACACAGCTTCAAGAGTGTCAGACTCGATGGTATTGAAAGTTATATATCAGTTTGTTCGTTTGCATCAGGTAATCAAGCGGTTCATTGCGAGACAACAATCTATACAATATTTCGCTAAACCTCTGAGAAGTTGAGAGTCCTTACTGCCATTGGCCCACACTTTGGACTTGTGTTAATTAATATCACATAAAATGTTCGAACTGTCGGCAACATCTGTGTTTCTAGGAGTGGTGATTTTTCTCCTCTGTTTCTGGGTCGTCCGGAGACCGAGGAACCTCCCACCTGGGCCATGGTCGCTCCCAATCATCGGGTATAACTTTAAACCAGGTCTTATCCACGAAGCCTACATGGATCTGGCTAAGAAGTACGGCCCTATTTTCAGTTTGCGGAGAGGTTCGTTTGTCTTCGTAATACTGAATGACAGGGAGAGTATCACACAGGCTCTGGTAAAGTCAGGAGAATTCTTCTCGGATCGGTTTGTACCGGGACACTTTAATTGGTCAATACCGGATCCTGGAAAGAAAGGTAAGCTTCATAGTTCACATGTATTGGTATTGCAAGTATTTAAATGTTGAACTTCGTATTATTCCAAAACCATAGGGCCGATTCATTTTAAAGGTGACGCTTTGTAAATTGTTTTCTGTATATTTTGTTTTTTAATTGTCTTTGATCATTGCGAAAGTATTAATCTCGATTTCGTCACATGCAGGGAAGACTTCCAAGACCGGTATATAAGGTGTATATGAGAGTAAGCAAGAGAAGAGATTGGATCCCTTGGGATGTAGCAAGTGGTGCTGGTAAAGTTTTTAAAGTAGATACGGATTTAGGCCCAGGAGTCACGGGAGCAGGCGCGTAGCCACGGGGGGGGGGGGGGGCACGTGCCCCCCATAAAATTTCCAGGATCGGTTGAAATTTTGTAGACCCCTTTTTTGGCCTCGAGCGATTACATGCATGTGCCCTCCGAAAATCAAACTCTGGCTACGTGCCTTCACGGGAGTTGGGGGGGGGGGGGGGCACAACACGTTTTTGGCACTGATAGTTAGGAAACGAGTTATTTCTCTTTAAGCGTAGATGGGGGAGGGGTCAGTCGGCATCGCCCCAAAGTGCTGCTTTTACTTGTATATTAAATGACTTAGAGTGGTGAACAACAATTAAAAAATGCATAGTCTGAGCTTTATCATTTAAATTTTAGCTTATAACCTGCCTAATGTCTTGCCGACACATTGACTTACAGTCATTTATGGCCATATATGATGTGGTGAAATACAAATGAGGAAGGGATTCGGGAATGAAAACTGTTCTCAATCTATACCCCTTGTGGTACTTGATCGGTATTGATGAAAGTATATTTTTAGATGATTTGTGTATTATGATGAAAAAGCCCATACTTGTTTCCATTATCAGTCCACATATTTTCTCTTGTTATATTTTATTATGTACTTTAATTTCAATTGCATTATGTAATCCTAGGCTTTCTCGCAAAGCAGTTTTCATTTATAGTGAAGAGGCTCCCTTATACAGAACAAAGAATAAATAAACAAAATAAATAGATAAATAAAGAATTATAGACAAAGAATATTCCTTGGCTACTGTCTAGACTGTGGTAGATTTTTGTAGTGGGGTCCATGCGAGAATATGTGGTTGTTTTTCTGCCGACGATTTTAAGTCCTTTGCAACAGTTCGGCTGAACTGCCTGATGTAAGCATCTCGCGGTTTAAATATAAGTAGACGGTTGCCCCGAATATTATAGTTCAATTTACTTGAAGGGGGGTTCTGCTGGCTCGTTCGTATAGGTTATCGGAATTTAAAATTCTGTTGGTGATAGTTCAGAAAAAGTTGGGCTCATTAAAAAAATTATTCTCACAGGATACCAAATTTGTAAGTCATTTGCAAGGAAATATTTTAATCTTTACGATGCTATTTTTCTCTCTTTATGCAGCTACCATTGCTCATAGTAATGGCAAACCATGGGTCGACTTACGGAGGTTCTCTCTTCCTGCCCTGCGCTCCTTTGGATTTGGGAAGCAGAGCCTGGTACCTCAGATTAACCTCGAGGCACGTTACCTGTCTGAGGAAATCAGAAGTCTTCGTGGAGAACCCACAGATTTATTAACCACATTTAGCAAGGCAACCGCTAATATCATTTGTCAACTTCTATTTAGTCAGAGATACGAATACAATGATGGCGAGATGAGCAGGGTTCTTGAGCGTATGAACGAAACCCTCACCCTCATTCCGGAAACGGATCTAGTAAACATATTCGAACCACTCATACATACATCAATTCAAAGATACAAGCGCTACCGTGAATCTATTTTCTCTGACAGGGATTTCATTATGTCCCATCTCAAAAGCCATCGAGAAACGTTTCAGAAAGACAACATCCGGGACTTTACTGACGCGTTCTTAGCAGACGATATATCCAAGGAATTCGAGTTAGAGCATTTCTGGCGAGTCTTGCTTGATTTTTTTATAGGTGGTACCGACACCACGGCCGTGGTTACCTCTTGGGCGATTCTGTTTCTATCTGTTCACCCAGATGTTCAAAGAAAGGTTGGTAGCTTGTTTAAACTTGGCATCTTAAAGAACGTCCGAAAATATGAAAGACAAAATCGGGAATTGCTTTATAGCAAAGTCATAACTGAGCATAAAAATGAGTAACAGTTTCGGGTTCTACATCAGTATTTGCTAAAACAAATATGTTCTTCTACAATCATCGGTTTTGCCTTAAAGACTCGTCTTTTCATGCCACTACATTTCGGCTGCTTTGAAAGGCTATATGCCACGAGATCAAAAATTATTATCGTTGCCCCTTTTAATATCGAAATCATCCTCCTCATCAAACTCATTTACATAACATTAATTCTGCATTACTTAATTATGAAACACCTTCATTTTGTTTTCAACCTTCATAGGTACAAGCTGAGTTGGATACTGTTGTTGGGCGTGGCCGCCAACCGAATACTCTTGATCGTCCAGACCTGCCCTACTGCAATGCTACTCTAACAGAGGTCATGCGAATACGCCCCATCCTCCCGGTCTCAGTTCCTCATATGACATCTGATAACGTTTCATTCCGAGGCTTTACGATTCCAAAGGGAAGCATCATTGTTCCAAACCTGTGGGCTGTTCATCATGATCCCAAGGAATGGAATGAACCGTACAAATTTAACCCAGATCATTTTCTCAGTGCTGATGAAAAACAATTCCAGAAGAACGAGGCGTGGATGCCATTTGGTGTTGGTAAGACGATAATGATAATGATCACGGAGGGGGGGGGGTGAATATTGCGCGATAATGATGCACTAATTCTCTATGCCCTCCGGATTGTTTTCAGAATCAAAGGCGAATCAAAAATTAATCGTCGATTTTGGTATGATGTGGGGCGCCCCCACTGAGTTAGAAGATACTATTTTGTAACTAGGCAGCGTGCCATATTTCCAACATTGATTTAAAGGAAACCGAACCCCAAGAAATAACTTTACTTATTCTGAGAGATTTCAAACATTAATTTAAAGAAAAAATTAAATTTTCTCAACCATAAGCAATCCTTATTTGCCTAACATTGAAGAGATTAAAATATACTTATGTTATTTATGCGCATGAAACAAAACACGGTCCAAGATGAGAACTTACACCAGGCACTCGTTTTTCTTCTGTAAAATACAGGTCGTCGTGAGTGTGTTGGTAGTCAGCTGGCCAAAATGGAAACCTTCCTCCTGTTCACCAATCTCTTCCAACAGTTTGAATTCAAGCTTCCTCCTAACCAACCAAACCCAAGCATGCGTGGAGCGAATGCGTTCACCATGAATCCACAACCCTACAAAATTTGCGCCATTGAGCGTTGATATTGTCTTCATTTGCTGCATTAATCTTCCAATATAATTAATTTGTCAGTGAGAGAAATGCGATTGTTTAAGATTTTACGTCTAATGTTAAGGTTTATTTGGGCATCTTATCTATTAGTTTAGTATATTTGCACAAGTCATCCCCAAACATAATTGTTTAGAAAAAACGTATTCAGTTTGCTTATGTATATGCAATATTCATGCTGTACTTAATATATGTCTATCATAATGATCATTCATCTTCGTTATAATTATTTTTGCATGTACACGATTAGTGATTTACAATTTCGTGGGTTTTTTTAATATAAAAACCCGACGTACATCAATTCTCCACAGTTAATATATAATTGAATGTACAGGTGAATAGCTTTTTCATTTCCATGTGAAAGAGATTTGTCTTATATAACAAAACAAACACAAAATTTGATTTGATTTGATTTACGAATAAAAATTCAGTTGCTCTCATGTTCTGATGACCATCCTTGGTGCAGGCCATAAAGGCCTACCAATTTCTTAGTCCATTTTCCCCACTCTATTTCATTTCAATTTGCCATAATTAAGATGATTCTAGAATTTTATGATACCCAATAGTTCAACTTAATACAGATCCATACTTTTAGAATAAGTTATAGACAGTTAGTTCAAATTCATATATGTCGTCACGTTTTATACCATGTTTTATATACCTGTTCATTGCATGTAGCCATTGCATTTAGCCAATTGGAAATTATGTTTGTATACTGACAATTATGATGGACAGCATAAATGAAAGCGTTGAAAGGTTTGGTATGAAGATAAACATAAAGGCCCGAATTCACAAAGGAGGTTTGTCGACAAACCGAGGTTTATGTACGTCATATGACGCGTTTTGACGCGTTTTTTACAAACCTGGTTTGTAAAAAACAAAAGGAGGTTTGTCGACAAACCTCCTTTGTGAATTCGGGCCAAAGAGGACAAAGGTGATGGAGTTTAGACAGAATCCCAGCTGCATTCACATCACACGATGCTGAAACACTGGAGCAAGTTACGCAGTTCAAATTCTGGAGGACAATAGTTACAATGGTTCATGTCAGAAGGAAGTACGAACCAGAGTAGCAATTCCTGGCCAAAGGAATCCCTTTGAAAGCATCGAATTCTCACCAGCAAAAAACTTAAAATGTACCTTAAGAAAAGAATTGAGAAAATATGAGAGAGATTTTGAAATATTGCTTGTGGAGGAAGATGGCAAAGATAATGTGCGTATATAGAGTAACAAATGGTGATGTTTTACAGAGAGTGGGGGAGGAGCGGAAGTTCTACATCCTGATGGACTCCTGACAGATATCATTGATGGAAGGATGGAAGGAAAAAGACAAAGGGGAAGGAACAGAATTATGGAGTTGGATGGTATCAAAGAAAATGATACATAATAAAAGATGAAGAAAAGATCTCAGGCCAGAAATAATGGACTTTTTGTCATGCTCCTCCAAAAAACTACTGTACAGCAAAGCACCAGATGGAGATACGGAAAATAAAACTTGACACTAGAACCAATTTTAATTTCCAATAACTTTAACTTGGTGTTTTCCAACGCAATTTTATCATTCTATATCTTGTTGCAAATATTTTTCCATAAATAAGCTTTTTGTCATTCAAGTAGCAAAATTAAATATCAATCTGTTATAAAATATCATTTTACTTTTTTTGTTGTTGTAAATACCTATATTATCATCCGTAAAGCGCTTATATTTCGTTATCATGTGCGATACAATCATAACGAAGGATTGTCGTTATAGTTTTTAAGGATCTAAAAGATTTACCCTGATTAGGTACTATAATGCCTTGTTCATATATGCAGCTGAAAAAGTGGCTTTAAAAAAAAAAAATAAAAAAAAAAATGAATCATGTGTAATCCGCCTAACATTTTTGTATCATTAATGCAACATTAAACATCAGTTACAGTTACACCACCAACCCGACGCCAAGACGATTCAGAACTGACGGAGTCTTCGCCAATGGTGATACGAAATTTCTAGATCATCCTGTTTAATAGTTCTGGTTGGTGTCACTGGGGTATTAGAATATGATCCTATATATTTTCTAATTAGGAGTAATAAATTGTAAATATATAATCATAGACTCGGTCCAAGTCGTCGAGAAATATCGCCCTTAATTTCATGTGTTACATTATAAAGTAATAATATAACCTATTATGAGATGAACATGGAATTTTAAGTACATTATGCCTACTCGGAAATATTACGACTCTACGTTATTTAACATTAAAGAGGTACTCAACACAAAATTGCGTTGTGAAAATGGTCTATCCGGGAAAGACCCCAAGACAAAGTTTTCTACTCCTATGGATTAGAGGATTCTGAATTAAACCTAATTAATACAGAGAATAATGACTTTAAACACACCAGTTAAATTCTCTCCCGAATGGCAAAACACAATTTGGAAATAAAGAGAGAGTATTACCTATCTAACTATGCCCGTCTCCCAGTATGTTACGTATAAAGATCTTTAATTGTTTCTCAGGATGACTATATCAATGACAGTAAGGGAACACGTGGAGAAGGATAGGTGGAAAATGTGTGTGCGTGTGTGTACGTGCGTGGATGTGTGCGTGTGTATGTGTGTGTGTGTGTGTTTGTGTGTGTGAGAGAGAGAGAGAGAGAGAGAGGGGTGGGGGAAAGGGGAGAGAAAGACTCAGGGTCGGGAGAGAAAAAGTTTGATTAAAAGGAATGATTATACAGGTCTATTTAAGAAGTGATGAAAGAAGTTGCAGTACTTTGTGACTTTATGGCGATAATATATAAAGAGCGAAAAGGAACAAGTTGTTCTCCTCCGGGAGAAAAATGTAAATGCCCCTTTATGCATGGACATGAAACATGAAAATGTTTCATTCGTGTTGTGAAATTACCAACATTTCATACCATGATCGAATCTTATCATTACTCTTCAGTCGCACACTCAATAATGAGCTTATCTGGTATGTGAGACAAAGTTGATTAGTCATGTCCTTCCGACATCTCAAAGTCCAAGACATCGTACGTGCTTCAGTTCAACGTAAATAATGATAATGATATTAATAAGAGAGCATAAGAGGGACGTCAGACTCCGTCGAACTGACAACTCAGCCGTAGCCGAACATGCTTGGGATAACCAGCATCAACCAGACTGGGACGGGGTTCAGTGCCTTTCCCAGGAAAGGCATTGGTATACACGGAGGGTGAAAGAAGCTATCAATATCCGTCTCAATCCTAATAATTTCAACAGAGACAACGGGATCGATATCCCCGAATTTTGGATGCGGACGATACGCCGCCATGACACTCGCCATCCTGCCAGCCAACACCGGTCGATTCCATTCAGCAGACGGTCCGATCCAGCGGCCCATTGATTGGCTGAGTACCGTATGCGTCGGCCAATAGGCCTGGTGCATTAGCCCAACCAGCGGCCGAATCCAGCGGCCTGGTGATTGGTCGATCACCGTGTGCGTCGACCAATAGGCATTGTGCGTTATTGTTCAATTATCGATCGAATTATGGACCGCTCCGCACGGTCCTCCCGTAGAGTATAAAAGACCCTTGCTTACAGTAGTTTTTTTCATGGTTTTATCACTATTTAACCCATGGTTTTCTCTTACCTAGTTTTTTTTTCTATATCATGGCATTGAACTGTTGTGAATGGTCGGCAAAGACTAAGACTAACACAACGTTATTTGTTGGTAATCTGTTTATTAACAGTATAAGGATTTAACAAATGCACCTCCCAATGTACACCTATTTGTTTTGATGTTTATGTATATGTGTCACCGTTTTACGACTACATGTTCCCTATTTTGTTTTCTCTTAGCAAAAAGATCTTCATATTATTACTGGCTCTTATTAAAGAGTGTACCACACCATTTAATTCCGAATTCCAAATATACAATAACTAAAATGAGCACAAAAAAAAAAAAAAAATAATAATAATAATAATAGTAATGTATATATACATTACATATATTTTTATATGAATATATAAAAAAAGGAATATATAAAAAATAAATACCGCTATTTTTAGCTGGCATAAATAGTCATTTCTGACTGCAATGCCAAAACAAATTAAAAAAAACAACAACAAAGTTGTTATCACCTGACGAAGTATCGCAGTAGCATACGAAACGTCGTGATCTTTTAGATTCCTTATTGACCACATTGCGAGACAAACGAATATCACTAGCGATATTATTTTCGATACTATATCCGCAATGAGTAATATATTTAGCATTATATTAATAAAGATAAATATTTTTTATTATTTTCCCAGGGTACTCATAAGGGTTAATAATGTTCTTCCTGCGGAACCTGCAATTATTATTACCGCAGTTGTTTCCAGGTACCCATTTACACCTCTGTGGAGTGTGGCAATTAATTGGCCCATATTTTCCGACATCTCAAAGTCCAAAACATCGTACGTGCTTCAGTTCCATGTAAATAATGATAATGATATTAATAAAGATAACTATTGTGTATTATTTACCCAGGGTACTCATCAGGGTTAATACCACTCTTCCTGCGGAACCTGCAATTATTATTACCGCAGCTGTCTCCAGGTACCCATTTACACCTCGGTGGAAAGTGGCAAGTCTGGATTAATGTCTTGTCAAAAATAAACATTAGTGCCGGGCTGGGATTTGAACCCTCAAACCCTGGATTGAGTGTAAAGTGAATGAACCACTATACCAATAACAGAATGCAATTAGTGAAGTCCCTGACTTCGTCTACAGTCCAGGGGACCGATAACTGACAAGACTGACACCCTACGAGTTATTCAGCATCTAGAAGCGATAGTTTTGGTGATTCCTGGCACAAGAAAATCCCGTACATTTTAACTCAAATGTTCATGAATTATTCATAATATAAATAATAACACTACTACTAATAATACTATTACTATACCTACCACTACTATACCTACTACTACTACTACTTCTACTAATACTACTACAAATAATAAGAATATTAGTGATAATAATAATAATTATAATATGAATACATTCATTATTATCATCAATACTAGTATCATTATTATTTAGATCAGTACCATTACTATAAAAGAACGACAAAACAGCTAAAACAGCTTCTGCTAAAATTGTATAACGCTTATCAGAGAGTATTCCTATGAAGTTTACAGAATGATGAAAAGATTTACAGAAAAGTATTGAAACTAGCAAAAGAAAGAAAAGGTATAACATGACTATAATGAATAGGGTGATAATTAGACTATGCCTAATAAGCTACTAAGTTGGCATACAGTAGAATAAAACAAACATTGGGCTTAAAAATACAAGTGCAAGAAGTGATTGAATATTTGGAAATGTTTCACGGTATGCGATGTTTGACTCCCATTATATGCAATTCAAACTAGATCAAAGATGGAATATTTCAATGAAGAAATTGGTGATACATTTTGCCCCAAAGGTTATCCCTTTTTAAAGAAAACTCCGCTTAACGTATTTAAATCCTATTGATACACAACTCAACGCCTGTTGAAGTCTTTTGTTTGATACTAAATTATTCAGGGTAGCCCAAACTGTTTCTCGAAGTTTCGCAGATATTATGATTTTTGGCAAATAAACATTTTCCATGGAATTGCCCAGAAGAGTTAGGAAAAGAAAATCGCATGCAAGGAAGTGGCGTCGCGCCCAAATTCATTTCCTATGTTTACATCATGATATATACCGGGAAGGGGGATAAACGCTACATTGTGTATCTCAAATCTTAACATGAACAAGCTGAATCCCCGCCATCACACCTATCCGAATGGCAAATTGAAGGAGAAAGAAGACTTAAAATTCCTAGTACCCCGTCATAGCTGTCCGTTTTAAAGTAAAGTGGATTTCCACGATCGTTAGCGTTTCATAGTTTTTCCTGTACAAAAATAATATTAAAACATTTTCAATACCTTTTGTAATTTAAATTTCATTTAAACATGTTCATACGTGTACTTTAGAAGCTCATAGTACGATGGAATTGTATCATTTGAAGAAAAAATATGAAATAATAAGGTGGACCTTAAAAAGGAAGAACAAGGGGACGAGAAACGAGATATTTGATTTGCCATGAAGACAAATATTTAGTTTAATAACTTCCATCAGGACTTTGAACGTTTCTTGACCAATGTGACCTCTAATATCTATCTGATTGGTTGAAGGGCAAGCACGTTTATTGTGACGTGATATAGCACGGCTAGCCTCCTGTTTGTATTATATGTTATTTCCCCATACACAGCTTCGGGTGTGTCAGGCCTGATGGTATTGAAAGTTATATATCAGTTTGTTCGTCTGCATCAGGTAATAAAGCGGTTCATTGCGAGACAAAAATTCATACAATAATTTGCTAGACGTCTGAGCAGTTTGTGAGTTCTTACTGTACATTGGCCCACACTTTGGACTTGCGTTAATTAATATCACATAAAATGTTTGACCTGTCGGCAACATCTGTGTTTCTAGGAGTGGTGATTTTTCTCCTCTGCTTCTGGGTCGTCCGGAGACCGAGGAACCTCCCACCTGGGCCATGGTCGCTCCCAATCATCGGGTATAACTTTAAACCAGGTCTTATCCACGAAGCCTTCATGGACCTGGCTAAGAAGTACGGCCCTATTTTCAGTTTGCGGAGAGGTTCGTTTGTCTTCGTAATACTGAATGACAGGGAGAGTATCACGCAGGCTCTGGTAAAGTCAGGAGAATTCTTCTCGGATCGGTTTGTACCTGGACACTTTAATTGGGGAATACCTGATCCTGGAAAGAAAGGTGAGATTCATAGTTCAGATGTATCGGTATTTTAAGTATTTATATGTTGAACTTCGAATCATTCCATAACCATAGGGCCGATTCATTTCAAAGATGACGCTTTTCAAATTGCTTTCTGTTTATTTTGATTTTTAATTGTCTTTGATCTGTCCTAAAGGATTAATCCTGACTTAGTCCCATACAAGAAAGACTCCCAAGATGATAGTAAGCAAGAGAAGATTGGACACCTTTGTAGAACATGGTACTGAGTAAGTTTTAAAAGTAGATACGGACCTAGGCCCAGGAGTCACTGGAGTAGAGGGGCACAGTACGTTGGCACTGATAGTTAGGAAACGAGTTATTTCCGGGGGGTGGGTCAGGCGGCATTGCCCCCAAAGTGCTCTTTTCACCTGTATAATAAATGACTTAGAGTGGTTCACCATTAATGCATAGTTTGAGCTTCATAATTTACTTTATAACTTGCTCAATGGTCACACCACCTAAAAGGAGCCTGCTCGGCGGCCGGGCGGCGAGTTTTAAAACAATTTCGCCCGGGCGCCGAGCGGCGGCCGCCCGGGCACCGCTTGTTTTTAGGGCATCGCTCGGTCGCTGCTGATGTTTTAGAGCGGAGTTAAAATTCGGGCGGCGTCTGCTCATCTCCACTCGCCGCCCAAAGTACGCTCGGTGCTCGGGCGGTCGCCGCCCGGGCAACGACCAAATCGAGCGTTCACCGTCAAGAGATTTAGGTCAAAAATCGAAGCCGCTAGGTGAAAGGCTGACGCCCAGAATTTAAAATTCTGTTGGTGATAGTTCAGAAAAAGTTGGGCTCATTAAATAAATTATTCTCACAGGATACCAAATTTGTAAGTCATTTGCAAGGAAATATTTTAATCTTTACGATGCTATTTTTCTCTTTTTATGCAGCTACCATTGCTCATAGTAATGGCAAACCATGGGTCGACTTACGGAGGTTCTCTCTTCCTGCCCTGCGCTCCTTTGGATTTGGGAAGCAGAGCCTGGTACCTCAGATTAACCTCGAGGCACGTTACCTGTCTGAGGAAATCAGAAGTCTTCGTGGAGAACCCACAGATTTATTAACCACATTTAGCAAGGCAACCGCTAATATCATTTGTCAACTTCTATTTAGTCAGAGATACGAATACAATGATGGCGAGATGAGCAGGGTTCTTGAGCGTATGAACGAAACCCTCACCCTCATTCCGGAAACGGATCTAGTAAACATATTCGAACCACTCATACATACATCAATTCAAAGATACAAGCGCTACCGTGAATCTATTTTCTCTGACAGGGATTTCATTATGTCCCATCTCAAAAGCCATCAAGAAACGTTTCAGAAAGACAACATTCGGGACTTCACTGACGCGTACTTAGCGGACGACATATCCAAGGAATTCGAGTTGGAGCATTTCTGGCGAGTTTTGCTTGATTTCTTTGCAGGTGGTACTGACACCACGGCGGTGGTTACCTCTTGGGCGATTCTGTTTCTATCTGTTCACCCAGAGGTTCAAGGAAAGGTTGGTAGCTTATCAAAATTTGGCACCGTAAGAAACGTCCGGAAATAAAAAAAAGACAAATCGGGAAATGCTTTACAGCAAAGTCAAAACTCGGCATAAAACTGAGTAACAGTTTCGGGTTCTACATACAGTATATGTCTATTTATGCCCCTACATTTCGACTTATTTGTAAGGCTACATGCTACGAAATCAAAAATTATTATCGTTACCCCTATCAATATGGATATCATCCTCCTCATCATAATTCCTTTACATATAATATGAATTCTGCATTATTTATTGAATAATGAAACACCATCATTTTGTTTTCAACCTCTATAGGTACAAACTGAGTTGGATACTGTTGTTGGGCGTGGCCGCCAACCGAATACTCTTGATCGTCCAGACCTTCCCTACTGCAATGCTACTATAACAGAGGTCATGCGAATGCGCCCCGTCCTTCCGGTCTCAGTTCCTCATATGACATCAGATAACGTTTCATTCCGAGACTTTACGATTCCAAAGGGAAGCATCATTATTCCAAACCTGTATGCTGTTCATCACGATCCCAAGGAATGGAATGAACCAGACAAATTTAACCCAGATCGTTTTCTCAGTGCGGATGGGAAAAAATTCCATAAGAACGAGGCGTGGATGCCATTTGGTGTTGGTAAGACTATAATGACAATGATCATGGGGGGGGGGGGGGTAATAAGTCCTGGCTTCTTTCCGGTATCGTCTTTGTATCAATATATTGTGCAATAATGATGCTCTAATTATCAATGCCCTCCGGGTTGCTTTTGGAATCGGTGGCGTATCGAAATCATCAATTTTGGTACGGTGTTGGGCGCTCCCACTGAGTTAGAGGATAGTTTTTTGTAACTAGACAGCGTGCCATATTTCCAACATTGATTTAAAGGAAACCGAACCCCAAGAAATAACTTTACTTATTCTAAGAGATTTATTATATTATTGCCCATAAATCTACAAGATTCCCAACCAAAGTGTATGAGAGAGGTATAAAGCAAGAATAATGTACAGTTTCTCAGCACGACATTGGCATCGCCATTTTCTTGATAATGTGACGTACTATGCGAAGTCGTTTATCAAGTAAATGAATTTAAATTTATGGATGCTTCTTGCCCAGACGTGTGTGGTGATGAAGCATTTCATTCTCTCTCTCTCTAAGTGCCATATCGTTTGACTTTGGCGATCATGCTGTTCCACAACCCTCGGCTCCTAGCCTTCTGTATTAGTACCACTCCCAGTTCTTTCACTCCTCTCTCTTCCAACAATTTCTGCAGACTGTCCATCCAAAGTATCCTCCTTCTTCCCCTACTCCTTCTTCCCACAATTTTCCCTGTCAAAGCAAGGTTCTCTAAGCCTTCTTTACGTGTAATGTGACCCATGAACTTCAACTGCCTAATCAACATCTCACGTATCATTTTCCTTTGCACTCCAGCTCGTGTAAGAACTTCCTCATTACTAACTTTGTCAGTCCAGGGGATTTTCATCATTCTTCTTAGAAACCACATTTCGCAACTTTCCAAACGCTTTTTAGTATCAGAGGCTAAAGTCCATGTTTCACTACCATACATAAGTACTGGGTAGATGTAACAATTCAATACCCTTATTCTGGTTCTCATACACAATGTTCGATTTGTCAGAATTTTGCCTAACTTTGAAAATGCAGATTTAGCGAGAGCTATCCTTCTCTTGATCTCTGTCTCGCATCTGGCATCTTCGGTAATCATGCTGCCGAGGTAGTTAAATGAGGAGACTTGTTTAATAGTCTGTTCTTTCAGTTTCAAGTTACATTTTGGACTGCTCTTCTTGGATACCACCAGGTGCATTTCATTCACCTGCTATTATCCTTTGTACTACAATTGCAGAACGCAAATTGCATAAATAAGTTAGTGCTCTTCTGAGGTGAAGGTTTCTCATAAATGAAATAGATTTGTCAACTGCTATAGTGTAATATTTATAAATGTAGTTAGTTACAATTTTCACTTGATATTTATTTGTTCACCAAATATAATTTCTATCATCTCAGTTATGATTTTTTTTCATTGAAAAGTAAAGGTTTCGTTATTGATTTAAAAATTCTTTCCAACTAAAGCTTGGTCATGATACATGTACGTCAACAGGTACGTCACATTTTCAAGAAAATGGCTGCGCCCACGTCATGCTAAAAGGCATTACATCATGCCAAGAATATCTTCATTTATATATCTTGTACATTTTCGTAAGGAATATTGTACATCAAAGGGTAGGAATACATCTCATTTTTCAGAATTCCTACACTTATTCTTTGGGATTAGGTTTCCTTTAAAGAAAAATTAAAAATTTCTCAACCAAAAGCATTCCTTTTTTGCCTAACATTGAAGAGTTTAAAGTATACTTGTGTTACTTATGCGCAGGAAACAAAACACGTGACAAGATAAGAATTGAAACCAGGCACTTGTTTTTTTCCTGGTAAATACAGGTCGTCGTGATTGTGTTGGTAGTCAGCTGGCCAAAATGGAAGCCTTCCTCCTGTTCACCAATCTCTTCCAGCAGTTTGAATTCAAGCTTCCTCCTAACCAACCAACCCCGAGCATGTGTGGAGCGAACGGGATTACCATGAAGCCAAAACCCTACAAAATTTGCGCCATCGAGCGCTGATTTTGTTCTCATTCGCTGCATTAATCTTCCAATGCAACTTATTTGTCACTGAGAGAAATGCGATTGTTTAACATTTCACGTCTAATTTGAAGGTTTATTTTGGCATATTATCTCTTAATGAAGTATATTTTCACTAGTCATCCCCGATCATAAATGTTTAGAACAATTTTTATTCAGTTTGCTTATGTATATGCATTATTCATTTTGTATTAATATATGTCTATCATAATGATATTCATCTTGGTTATAATTGTTTTTGTATATTATACACGTAATCGATTTCGATTTCGTGGGCTTTATATATGTAAAAACTCGACGTACATCAGTTCTTCACATATAATAAATAATTGAATGTACAGATGAATAGCGTTTTCATTGCCATTAACAAAACAAACGAACAAAAAACTCTCATGATTTGAATACGACTAGCATTACTAGAAATAATCATTATTGCTCTCATTTTTTAATGACAATCTTTGATGTAGGCCATATAGGCATACCAATTTCTTAGTCCATTTTCCCCATTTTACACCCTTTCAATTTGCCATAATAATGGTAATTATAGAACTTTATGTTACCCAATAGTTCAACGTAATACAGATCCATACTTTAAAATTCTAGTAGCAAAATTCATTATCAATCTCCTGTAAAATATTATTTTACTTTATTGTTCTGTAAATGTCTACACTATCATCTGTAAACCGTTTATATTTTGTTATCATTAGCGATACAATCGTAACGGAGGATTGTCATTATAATCTTACAGAATCTAAGAGATTTACCCTATTTAAATGGTGGCGGTTTTGTTTTTTATTTTTAAATGATGAATTAAGTGTAATCCACCTCACATGTGTGTATCATTAATGCAACAGTAACAGTTACACCGCCAACCCGACGCCAAGACGATTCAAAACTGACGGAGTCTTCGTCATTGGTGATATGAAAATATCTAGATCATCCTGTTCATCGTTCTGGTTGGTGTAACTGGGGTACTAGATTATAGTCCTAGGTATTTTTTTTAATGGGGAGTAATAAGTTGTAAATATATAATCAGAGACTCAGTCCAAGTCGTCGAGAAATATCGCCCTTAATTCCATTTGTTACATTTTTATACATAAAGTGATGATTTAACCTAATTTTTCCTATTTGAGATGAACATGGAATATTATGTAAATTATGCCTACTCCTGAAATATTACGGCTCTACTTTATTTAACATTAAAGAGGTACTTTTTAACAAAAGATTGCATGACGAAAATGTTTAACCGGGAAAGACCCCCATACAAAGTCGTCTACTCCTATGGATTAGTGGATTCTGGATTATGCCTAATCAATACAGAGAATATTGACTGTCAACACAACACTTGGACTCTATCTTGAATGGCAAACATAATTGGCAAATAAATGTAGAATTCGACCCGTCACGCTATACCCGTCTCACCATGTGTAACGTACACAGATATTTAAATGTTTCTCAGGATGGCAGATTTGATGTGAGAATGGGAGAAAACGTGGCGAGAGATAGGTAACCCTGGGTGGAAATTGTGCGTGCGTGATTGAGCGCGCGTGTGTGTAGATGTGTGTGTGTATGTGAAGGTGGGGGAGGGGACTCGGATTCGGGAGAGAAACAAGCATAGAATTAAAGAAATTAGTATACAGTTCTATTGAAGTGTTTATATATGTTTCAGTATTCAGACTTTCTGAATAAAAGTTAGTAAAATTAATGAAGAGCGCAAAGGGAAAAAAAATCCTCCAGGACAAAAATGTACCTGTACCTTAAAGCATGAGCATGAAACATGAAATTTGTTCTGGTGCGTGTTGTGAAATTACCAAGATATATCACACCATGGTTGATTCTTTTCATTTCCCTGTATTCGCAGGGTCAATATTGAGCATGAAACATGAAATTTGTTCTTGTGCGTTTTGTGAAATTACCAAGATATATCACACCATGGTTGATTCATTTCATTTCCCTGTACTCGCAGGGCCAATATTGAGCATGAAACATGAAATTTGTTCTTGTGCGTGTTGTGAAATTACCAAGATATATCACACCATGACCGATTCTTTTCATTGCCCTGTAGTCGCAGGGTCAATATTGAGCATGAAACATGAAATTTGTTCTTGTGCGTGTTGTGAAATTACCAAGATATATCACACCATGATCGATTCTTTTCATTGCCCTGTAGTCGCAGGGTCAATATTGAGCCAAATGTCTGAGACAAATTTGATTACCCGCGACCTTTTCGACATCCCAAAGTCCACGAGGACATCGTACGTACTTTAGTTCTAGGTGAATAATGATAATATTAATAATACAAATATATGTGATGTTGGAATATTGATTTCTTTTTTCTCTAAGAAGATTGTTAAAGGGACTTGGTAACATTGTTCAGAGGAGAGAAAGTGGTGCTAAGGTAGTTACTTCAAATCTAGAAGTACAATTAACGATAATCTGACAATTTGAGTGAAAACGGACTATTATTAATGATACAAATTGGGAAAAACTGATCTGATTGCTTCCTTAATTCTCCCAACTATATTATTACAATTCCATTACATGTTAGGTGAATGTAGTCGACCTATAGGGCACAAAGCAATAAATTTGCTCTACAAACCATTCCAGAAATGTAAGAGTTGAAAGTTTGTAATAACCTGTTTTATGTCTTTTTTATGGAAAAAAGGTTGGGAAAATTCAAAAATGGTTGGTAGAATTTATTGTTAATCACTGTTAGAGGGTGTTGCACAGTGACGCCTTCAAAGAAAACCTTCGATATCTTCGTGGTTTGAGAAAAAATCAGGATTGTTTGCATGTTAGAGGGTTAGTGCAGTTGAAGGAATATAATAAGTAACATTTTATGCAGAAATTAAGCAATTTTTTCATTAACCTTCAACAATGCTACCGAGTCACTTTTAGAATCACCAAAGATAGTTTTATGAAAACATCAAGATCTCTTGTTCTGAGTTCAACCCCTTAATCAATCAATATTCAATTGATCTCATGATCGTATCTTAACAATTTGTTATCCCTTGTACATACTTATGTGCTCATATATATTCCCAAATCGCTTTTAGATAGTTCCTTGATAATGTAATCGCATAACCAGAACTCAACATTTTTTCTAACATCGACCACGCCTGAGGCCGAATACAACATGTACTACTCGTTCTCAATAGGCATGATAAGTAGATTAAAGATTCATGTGCATCTTTACCAGGCTGATAGGATGTGCCCCTATCATTACCTAAAATACTTTATAGGTATAGACCAGTTCTGGTCATGCGATTGCATTGTGAAAGAAACGAGTGTGGAATCGATCAGTAAAGGTTGATCATCTAGCATATAGGTATTGGTATGTACTGCAAAGTTCTGGAATCATCAAAATGATAAGAAATTTGGCCCAGTCTTGGTAAAGTTACAAGCACTGTACACAGAAAGATGTATATGGGACTACGCGATATCTATCCATGCCGGATAGATGGACCTTGTCTTGTGGACAACCACTAATAAAGGTCATCCACGTCTGACATTGGTAGATATATCAGATAAGAGAATGACCGGGAGAAAGATATCCTAATTACGGTCCACGCAATCCTCACGTGATGAGCTCTAGACCAATAACACCTTCGTATCAATAACAGCACCTGATATTCGATTATGACTGTATCTCTGAACTTAACTAAACAACCGCAGATTCAGTTTGTTTACCAAGTTTGACCCGGCTGAAGGTGACGCTGTACTGCAAACAAATCCATATACAAGTGATTAAAATAGAGTAAATATTTACTATTTAATAAAGCAAATGATTCTTTTTCACTGAGTATGAGTAACATGGTATTAAATCATATTCCGACTGGTCCTTCAATTGTAATGAAAATACGGAATATTAATTTGAATTAAATAACAAATTTCTCCTGACACGTCCAATTTTACACTTGATTCCTATATTGGTTGTTTCAGAACGATGATTAAATGATGACTATAGCCGAGAAGTGTGCCGAATGTCCCCCCCCCCCCCCCCCCACATCTTCATCAAGAAATGGAAGATAAAATAGCCCTCCCCAACGGATTTCCATCGATAACGGCAAACCCTCTAGATGGCAACAGCTCAGATGCTTATATCTTCGTACTACTTATATCTAAGAGTATCGCAAAGGCTGTCAAATATTTATATAATATTGGATGGCTTTGAGTGTGACACAATAATATATTGTCACAGCGAGAGCAATATTTATATAGTATCACACGAAAACAAAGCCATACAATATTAATATTATTATTATTATCTATATCAGGCTGAGTAGCGAAATAACACAGTTCCCGGATGACAGAGCAATACGAAAACAATGTTGATCAGTCATCCGGGTACTGCGCTAAAGACATTAAATACACTGATTTATTGTACCACTTGAAAGCCTTATATAGATAATAATCAATATCATTGCCGCAGCCTTCGGGATAACTCTTTGAATTGTGCGAAAATTACGGGCATGACACATTCTTAAGAGTCTTTCCTAACATTGTTTTCTTAATTGTAAGCACCTGACTACCAGATACTCTCATTTCCACGGGCTTCGTATAGCGCAAACCCGATTACCGTATGCAATGGGTTAAGTTTTATTAAGGGCAGAGTCTGTCTTGAATCCAAGATGGCATATACGACATTGGCACCCAGACCATCTTTGCATCCCAGCCTACAGCATATCTCGTCTTAGGCCACTTGGAGAACAGCGCATGCTCGATGACGTCAGTCACTTTCGTGAGGTCGCTTGTTGCCATGGAGTCGATTAGGGAGGATTTTTCATCGACGACTGAAGACAGAAAAAAGATAAGAAAATTATTATTGCCGCGATGAGTATTGTCATTTGCACTATAAACAACATTTAATTATCTATTTAACTCTAGACGCATTTAAACATGTGGGAATGGCTGGAAAATCATCGACTCATTTGATTTACTATGAAGATCTAGGCTTCTATTTTGCTTTTGAATTGTTATTAATCATCATCAATATTGATCTGTCAGTATGACAGGTTCAGTGACCCAAACAGAATTCTACATCAAGTGTCTCTCCAAGTACCTCGGTCTTGAGCCATCCGCTTCAACATTTCATTTCCTGTTGCTCCACATTCTGCGCTTAAATCATCTAGAAGCCTTTACGAGGATCTTCCCCTCTTCTTCTTTCCATGGAGACGACCTTCTATAACTCTGATCATTTAGCCATCGTGTTCACTATTTTCCTTACGTTTGTAACATCTTCCGCATTCTGGCTTTTGTCGTGATGAAATTCATCTGCCAATATCTATATTACCATTTGTACTTGCACGTTTATATACATCTGGGTTGCGATGTCCATCTACGATAAACGTAGGTTCATATGTGCACTGCTTCTCTCTCTCTTTCTCTCTCTTTCTTTCTTTTCCTTTATGTATTCTGATTTTTCAACTATTTTAAAGCCTGTCTGCATTACTTTAACCGGGATGGATAAGGCCTCCTTGCTAAGCCACTGACAGGAGGTTATCTAATCAAATCAGCTCTCAATTTACATAAGAAAAAGGGGATCATGGGGGACTAACGGGAACCGCTTAGGCATTGATGCTATATAGAGGGCGAAAGTAGCTACAAGTCGTGCAGTCCCGCTTAAAGGTACTATGTCTCATTTGCAGGCCAACAAAATGAAAAGGTTGAATTCCAACGGCATTTGAAAATAATAATAATTTAGAACTTCCCTAAAGTAGCTGGGGCTTGAAAAATGTTTTCAAGTGGGAAAATATTGACTATTAGTTGTTTAATCGACTTAGGAGCTATATAGCCAATAAGTAATAGTCATAGACCATTGTACCGAATGGTCATACGTTTTATGCTGCACAAAGATTCAATAAGTTTAATTTTGGCCATCGCTAGAAGTGGGTTATTGATGTAGACAAATGCTCATGTACCCTTTACAGCTCATATTATGTATGTTTTTAAAGGCCCGGTCACACAGGGAGGACGCATGGGGAACGCACGGCCGGCGCATGGAAAATTTGCAATTTTGGCCAGTGCGTTGTCGTTCGCTAGGCGTGCGTCATCACTCGTTACTCGTTCGTCGAGCGCGCTGGACCAACGCTGGACCAGCGCTATGCATTCGTCGTCATTCGTTGTGTGCGTCGGGATTTTTTGAGCATGCTCAAAAGTGTGCGCGGAGCTCGACGCATGAATGTACACGCCAAAGGCACGCCAGACGTGCGTTGAGCGCGCTAGACCAGCGCCAGACATACGCAGGGCACACGCCCTGTATACGCACAGCGCGCTAGCTACACGCTGTGCATTTTGTGTCAGCTCGCTAGCTTTTCCAAAATCATGACAAAAGTTAGGCACTCGGCCTTTTCCTATTTCCAATGCGCTGGCCGTGCGTCGTAGAACGCGGTGCATGCGTGGACCATTCGTCCAGCGCGCTAGCAACACGCTGGGCATTCGTGGAAGTTGTTATCATGTGCGCTCTGGGTACGGTCTGTATGCGCACTGTATGCGCCCTGTATGCGCTCAGCGCGCTAGCAACACGCTGTGAATTTGGTGTCAGCTACGACAAAAGTTGGGCGCACGACAACGCACTGGCCAAAATTGCAAATTTCCAATGCGCTGGCCGTGCGTTCCCCATGCGTCCTCTCTGTGTGACCGGGCCTTAACAAAGAAGAAAAAAGCCAGTCAGTCACTCAATAGTGTCTGACAGTGAAGTCTAGCAAGTAAACGGGTTTCCTTGCATAATTTGTAAATTAGGACACTGCTAACGTTTAAATTTTACAGATAGGACATACATGACATATTCATAATTTCTGCAAAGTTCTACAGAATTTGAGGTTGGCTGCAAAAGGGACATATTACCTTTAAGTTCCAATTGTCTGCTGTCAAGTACTATACGTATTTTTGTTAATGATTTGAGAATGTTGTTCTCACGGGCCCTATTTCAGCTTCATTCCTTTAACCTACCGTTCTCATAATAGAGTAAATATAGAAACAGGTTTACACTGTGAATAGAAAATTTGAAATGAATGTTGATACATGTAAAAAAAAAAAAAAAAAAAAAAAAAAAAAAAAAGTTAAATTATGACTTGTTGAATCGCAACGAAGTCATTTGTGGTGACATTTTAAAATTGATTCTTACATTCATGTAGCATGGATTCGGGGAATTCCATCTTCTGAACATCAGAAAGCCGTGTCCATGCAGCCGTGACACTTCGTGATAGGTTATCCTTTGATGCTAAATGAGTCGCAAAGAATCCGGGCTCAATGATGCTCACTTTGAAGAGGTAGCCGAAATGCTTGCGCTCTCTCCTAAAAATGTAACAAATAACATAATTATATATGACTAAATAACAGATGTACCAATAATCAAGTTGCCGCATTTTCAGAACGCATATGCAAGACTTGTGTCCAATTCCTTTTAAAAATTCCGATATTACACATGGTTTGATTAAGTTCCATTGGTTGCCAATAAGGCATTGAATTGCATTAAGATTCTTTTACTTGTTAACAAAGAATTGAATGGTCAAGCTCTAAGATATTTGTCTGAATTATTATCTTTTATTAAAATCATATCTATATATGCAAATAAATTACGACTGCGCTTTCAGTTGCGCCGCTCCAAACAAACGGTCGATATGGTCATTTATTCAACTGATTTCCCCACCTTTACACCTCGTGAAGCGCTGTGAAACCAATTGTGTGAGAGCGATATATCAATGAACATATTATTATAGTCGTAATTTGAAATAAGAATCATATTTGAACGCAATTTGATTAATCATTAAATATGAATTACCGAACAGCGTCCGAAAAGGCTTCCAGGGCGAATTTGGACTCGCAGTAACCCCCGGGTAAAGCGGATACTCGCCCCGCGCTACTGGCGACGTTCACCAACCGACCGCTGCTTTCCTTGAGCAGCGGTAAGAACGTCAAAGTAACGTCGACGACACCAAACAGGTTTACCGCCAAAACTTTTTCGTAGTCCTCTCGTCTCGTCCATTCAAGGTACCCGGCGAGGTTAGAGATCCCAGCGTTATTGACAACGCCCCAGAGTGCTGCATTAAAAATAAAATGCTTAAAGGAAATACAAAGTTTTGGTATGGGGTCATAAATTTGGTTTAAATGGACATATTGGAAGCATATGCGAGTTTACAATAGTCAATGATCGTTGTAGCGGTAGAAATGGAGTCTAAAGTGATGAAATGGTAAATAATGAACTCTTTATGTTTGAGCTCCCTCTTAAGACTTTTAAGATTTTATTTCAGCTTTAAACAATGTTTCTTGACTATAATCGACCGATTTGCTATTCCCGTTTGGGAATTATCTATCAGAACTGCATTTTTTTAGAATGCCATGGTTGCAGCTACCATGGAATGGCCTAAGGCGCTATTTGAAATATTTAACATTTATTGGAGCATCGGTAACTTTTGATTATTCAATTTCTCGAAAGCAGAAGTGTTTTAGGGGCTAAATTTTCTATTGCTTAGGCTATGATACATCCACGGGGACATTCAAATATATCAACATTTTAAAGAATTACTATCTATCAAATTTTCTAAATTTCCCAAAACTTTGCGTTACCTTTAAGAATATGAAACACTTCTTCAAATTCTGTGTGGCAGTTACGATCAAGAATATTCTTAAAACTTCGGTATCATCTAATATGATATTTACATACAGGATTTCACCGAAGGAGCATGTACTTCTGTCCGTATTAAAACAAAATATGGCTTCATACAAATGTTTTGAATAATCATCGCTATTACTTGGCCTAGGTTGTCGTCCGAGATTCATTAGGGACTTTTAGATTTACACGACGAGAACGTGGACTGCCACGTGTGACATCCTTTTAAGGCAATGTGACGTCCTTGTAATGCACTGGCAGTGCCCGGCAGTGCCTTAAAAGGAGGTCACATTGCCTTAAAAGGATGTCACACATAGCAGTCCACGTTCTCGTCGTGCAAATCTAAAAGTCCCTATTCGGGACTGTTAGATTTGCGTGAACGTGGACGTGTGACTTCCTTTTAAGGCACTGGCAGTGCCTTAAAAGGATGTCACACGTTGCAGTCCACGTTCCCTTCGTACAAATCGAAAAGTCCCTATTAGGGACTTTTAGATTGAGTGGACGAGAACGGCGCGAACGTCCACTGATCATGCGTGTCCATGGCAGGCCGTTTTAAAATGTATTCCTATTTCTTGATATCAAGAGTTCAATTCTTGATATCAAGAATTACCATTGCTCTACAACAGAAAATCATTTCACAGAAATAGGAATAAATGTTAAGACGGCTTGCCATTTTTTACTAGACACTAGGGACGAAACTATGATTATTTTAAGGGTACCTTTCCCATAGACAAATATTCATTATCTCTTCGGCAAAATGTTGATTGGAATAGCAAACTGCCGTTTCTTTTTCTTTTTTTGTGTATATATAAGGAAACATTCAAATCATATTTAGTTGACATTTATGTCTTCCGAAACAGATGTTAGCCACCCGTTTTAATAAATTGAAACGGGTGGCTAATATGACACAATGAAAACTTACCTGCCTTATGCGGTATAATCTTCTTCACTTCTTCATATGCTCTGAGGACACTCTCGTGGTCAGTGACGTCCAAGATCAAGGTCTTGACCCGTTCAGAAGTGACGTCATCAAGGTCAGTGCGACCTTTCTCCGTCAGACACGCGGCGATCACGTGAACACCCATGATGTCAAGCTGCTTAGCGAGCTTATTACCGAATCCCGTATCGCAACCAGTGATGAAGACATACCTGAGGCAGACATGATAGGAATATAAAGATGAAAGATGGACCAAAATACCATCCCTACAATAAATAAAGTAGGGTCATATGTTTCCCTTTGTGAGATTTCTCTTCATGAAATTAAAGGGAACCAAAACCTTCATACTAAGTTACTTTTAATATAAAGTTTAACAAATTTGAATGAAATCAGGGAAAATTTGAATGAAATCAGGGAAAATTTGAACAAAATCGGGCAAGGTATAAGGAAGTTAAATCTTTTTTAAATGACTAGTCACTAGAGGGCGATAGTCAATTTGATGACTTCATTTGTGGACAACTCTCCAAGCCTTTTGTACATAAAATTTCATGTTTTTCCTTCTTTCTTGTGATTGAGATAATCTACTCCCCTGAAATCAAGGTATAGAATGCAAAATCATATTCTACTTCACATGTTATGAAGTCGTAGTTGTAGAAATAAAGAGGATGAAAGGGACAGAAAAGACGTGCTGATCGAAAGTTATATATTAAAAGATATATAGCGCGATTGGGTTTGAGAGAGGCAGGGAGTGGTGATTAATTATCGTGAGGGGGAGGGGCCAGGTATTGAGTGCAAGGGAGAAAGCGAGGAACCCCCCCCCCCCCCACCCCCGAAAGGGTTGGTTAGCCTTTTCCTACGATTTTTATACAACTGACATGATCGGAAAGAACACTGTGTTGTCGCACAAGACTATTGTAATTAGCATGCGTTGAATGGTTCTAGGACATCTACTCCCTAGGACAGCTACCCCCTAGGGCAACCACCCTCTAGGACGACTACCCCGCGGGAAAAGTACCCCCGGACAACTACCCCCAGAAAACTATCCCCTATGACAACTACCCCCCGGACAACTACCCCCGGACAACTATCCCAGGGGTATTGTCCAGGGGTAGTTGTCCGGGGGTAGTTGTCCTAGGGTTATTCGTCCGGCAGTAGTTGTCTGGGGTAGTTGTCCGGGGGTAGTTGTCCTAGGGGATAGCTGTCCTAGGGGAAGTTGTCTGGGGGTAGTTGTCCGGGGGTAGTTGTCTTAGGGGGTAGTTGACTAGGGTTGGATATCCGTGGGGCGAAGTCCAGGGGGTAGGTGTCCGATTATGGCGTTGGTACAACGATTATGGCGTTGGTACAATTGGCAACATATACCTGGAGCGTTTCACATCAACAATCTACACGATCTATATACTTTAAAAAGCAACATTTGTCGATAGTACGTAGAAACATGGCGATGGTCGAACAAAGCAATATACTCATGGTTTGATATTGCGAAAATGGTTTACTCAAAAGATAAACCTTTGACTCCTGTGCCATCGCAAAGCGAGTTCCTTCTTATTTATATACGTGATAAGGTTCTTGTACAAACAAAACAATATGTACGCCTGCCGAAATCAACTGTAAGGTCATAACCCTTTATATTTGTGCAGTGTTCGGAATTCAGCGATGAAATACGGTAAAAATGACATAACTTACTTGTCCTTTGTGATGTTATCGATGTAGGGTCTTCTTAACAAGTATTCAATCATTCTAGCAACAATGACTCCAACAGTCAAACCAAACAGCGTTAGAAGGAAAGACATGATACATTTGGCTGAAATGAAAACATGCAAACAAAACATTTTTCATCAGATAAAGCTACATTTCGACTTTCAAAGGACCTATATACTTCAAGTAAACGAAGTGTGCTTATTTTCTGTCCACTCGCTGGAGAACATAGAATGATGGACAAAGAAGAACAGAACGTTTTACTTTTTTTTTGTCAGAGCATGACCTTCAAAAAGTACCTTGCTGCATTAAGGCACATGCACTGGGAAAACGAGTACTCCAATGGTTTGATCAGGGATTGTTTGCAATAAGAGAGAGAGAAAGAGAGCAGGCACGACGAAAAATGTTATATCCGTATTTGAATTTGAAGTATATAAGAAAAAGAAAATGTAATTTCGAGGGACTTGATGGATATTATAGAGAACGGATCTCGTACAAATGGGAGGACATGTATCACAAACGAGCAAAGACAAAATTTGAATTCCGTATGGGATTTTCCCCTTGTAAGAGTCCAGAGCTTCAATCTAAACGAATAAGTAAAGCTAAAAAGAGCTCCGGAAAAAAAATTTAACAAATACATAAAATATGCAATAGAAAAATTACACTATTAAGTTAGCCTACTCAAAATGAGCTTGTGTGAGAAAAACTGAAGAGAACTTACTTACTCTGGAGACTATGGAGGTAGAAATTATGTAGAAACTAGCGATCAAGAGCGATTGAGACTTTTGGGAGAATAGATTGCCTATCACGAATGATAAACTATACACACGCATTAAACCTTACAAACGGCCACAGTATAGTGCACACAGATAGTGGTAGATTGTTCGTATTAGAAGAGATATCGCTAAATAAACATGATAAACAATAAGCCGTATAAGGTAGCGCCGTGTGTCACGGTTTGTGCAGGCATTCAATGCTTGAAGGCCCGGTCACACAGCCTTTCGCGTCTGTATCGCGGGTAAAATTTCGCGATTTTTTTTTGCCCGCGGTTGCCCGTGGTGGAAAATGTGCAAAATTGGCTTACCCGCGGTTTACCCGTGGTATGCCCGCGGAACAGACGCCGGCGACTGTTCCGCGTCCTTATCGCGGGTGAAGCCCGGCGATACCGCGGCCTACCACGCTTACACGCGGTACACACGCTAATGCACGTGATAACAACGCGGTACAGACGCGGAACAAACGTGCTATGACCGTGCTCCACCCGCGATTACCCGCTAAAATTTCGCGTCCAATTCCGCGTGTAACCACGTCTTAACCGCGGCCGTAGCACGTCCTAGCACCTTCGTTCCGCGTCTGTACCGCGTCTGTACCACGTGTACCACGTGTACCGCCCGCGATTACCCGCGGTCTAAATTTTTGGGCAGCCCAAAACTTTTTCGCGCGGCCAACCGCGTGTGAATTTCTTACCGCGTGTAACGACGGGTAAAGTACGGCTGTATCGCGTCTTTATCGCGACCTCAAAGCGTCCAACAGCGTCTGCTTCACGGGCAGAAATTTTTGGCCGTGATTCGGCCGCGATACGCCCGTGGAGGGCTGTGTGACCGGGCCTTTACAATATCAAAAATCTCTGAACTCTTTTACTTAATACATTCTTCTTCTATAGATACGGATTGTAATAATAATAGATATTTTATTTACCTAGGGATGCCTCGTGCATTAGCTTTATCTGTTCTCCCTGAGGGCCATGCAGTTACTATATATTACCCCAGCAATTGCCAGATCGATACCCATTCACACCTGGCTGGAGCCAGTGGCGGATCCAGGGGGGGGGGGGCCCGGGGGGCCCGGGCCCCCCCCCCCCTTGAGAAAAAAATCATGTAAAATCACGTGATTTTTACCTTTTTTGGGGGTTGGGCCCCCCCCCCTGGCGCTCAAGGGGGGGGGTGCAAATTGAAAAATTTTCGAGGACCAAAAAAAAAAAAAAATTGTGCTCACTACCCCCCCCCCCCCCCCCCCCCCCCCCCCCCCCCCCCCCCCCCCCCCACTGAGCGACTTTTCGGCCGGCGCGATTTTCCAATTTTCGGGAGCAAACAAAAATGAAGAAAGTTGGGCCCCCACCCCTAAGAAATCCTGGATCCGCGCCTGGCTGGAGCTATACTTTAAAATGTGGATTAATGTCTTGGCAAAGGACATTCGTGCCGGGTTGGGATTTGAACCCTCCAACCTGAGATTGATTGAACCACTAGTCACTAGCTAGCCTACTACGACATCTTCACGTGGGCTAGTGGATTTAAAAAGGACCAACAACCGACCCATGTCCCCTCTTAATAATCCCAATTTAAAAAAAATCTCGTTCAGCTTGTAAGTGATTTGTCGGCATTATGTTCCCTCCCATTGTCCCCCTACCCCGCCCGCGTTGTTTTCTTGTGCGGCACAGATTAGGGCTTTTTTTTAAAGGGGCCTTGATATAACCCTAACCCTAACCCTAACCCTAACCTTAAACTTTCCCATAGGCTCCACACGCACCTAACTCCAATCTGTGCCGCCGAAAAAAATAACGCTCCCCGCCCTAGCTCCCAATCGAGGCCTGGATCAATAATATTGTATGGTAAAATATGAACTCCACCCGCCAAAAATAAAGTACCATAAGAAGAGTTGGTTAAAATTTTGAGTTAAAAAAAAAAGGTTCATTGTTTGATACGTCGGTTTAACCAATTTCGTGTACTCTTTTCGCAATTTTATATTTTACCCAACAAACAACGATGTTCATTTTTGTCACCCAACTTGTGTAATGAATGTGGAGGGTCTTCTCATGTATGTGATACACTACGTCTACTCGGGTCGGATGAGACCGAGGCCTTAATCTTCATTTCATGAAGCTTGCACTTTTGAGGAAGAAGAAGAAGAAGAAGATGGTTGTAATGATATCGGTGCTGGACGTTGTTGTGGTCTTGTGGAGGTATGGTGAAGCTAGGTATGTGGTGATCAAATAGCCCCGGGTTGTGTCAAGTTTAATTGCAATCTTTTAAGGGTCTGTATACCAGCAGATTAATATTTTTTTTTTTTTTTTTAATGCGAAGTTCAATTTATAAAAGTTAGTGCAGACGACAAAACGGTTAAAAATACAACAACAATTCGCACCACACAATGAGGGATTGACCGTAACGGTCAGTGGGTCGCGTACCTGGTACTTGGTTATACATTTAAATGCACTCCCAACTCCCTGGTATTAATTTCAGCAATCCATCATGGCGGGAACTACAGCTTTGAGAGTGAAGCTTGCATTCGTATCAGTCGTCTCCTTGGCTGTCGGGACAATCTTTGTGCAGTTCGCAGCTGACGGAGAGAGAGAGCTATGGCAAAGACTTGTGACAGGTAAGAGTAGACTAGATAACAATAGGGACTTTTAGATTTGAAGGTCGACATAGTGAACTGCTACGTGTGACGTCCTTTAATGTTATGTCCTTTTAAGGCACTGCCATAGCAGTCCACTATGTCGACATGCAAATCTAAAAGTCCCTATTGCTAGAAAACGGTGATAACAGGCCTATTCGAATAGAACATACAACTGAATTGTTGTATGTACGTGGATGGGGACCTCAGGTAAATGTGGTCATCTTAACACATTGAAGACATGCTGAACGATGAATAATAATGGGGAGTTCCCCTTCCCGATATTGTTATGTAACTGTAGAAGTATTCTAGAATATGATTCATGAACATGAAGAATAGACGATCACATGCATGTGTATTACCTTGTGGTGATTGACATCGACGGCAAAGATTTAGTTATAGCAATACAAAAAAAAATCATGAATATATGAATAGCATGTAAATAGCATGGTAATTGCAAATATATAGGCTATGTGGTAACAACAACAAAAAAAAAAACGGTGATTTCAAAGCGCTTACTACCGAAGTCTCTAAGCGCTATATAAGAAGCAAAATAGAATGATAAACAATTACACGCACATACATAACACACATATATACCCTTTTTACACTCTATTGTCCTTTTTACTTCTTCTTTTTTGTTACAGGGCTGCTCGGAACGATAAGTATATTGCTTGCCGTGATATCGCTATGGATGGCCTCACTACGGATATCGTATGGGCATGGCCTAAGATCAGCATACACCCAGGTCTTTATTATGTCAGTGATGTTATTTATCCGATATCGAAAGGTTAGCAGATGTGAGGAAGCTTGGAAGAACCCCCGAAAAACCCAGGAAGAATATTTGAAAGCCATCCTCGAGGGAAACATCAACACGGAATACGTGAAACTTTATGGCCTTGATTCTGTGACGTCTTTGAGGGACCTTACAGAGAAGCACCCTTTGACAACTTATGAATGTTACAGACCATTCGTAGATCGCATGGCTAAAGGTGAGCAGGGTATTATGACAGGAGAACAAACTATAAGATTTGCTCTTACTTCTGGAACTACGGGAAAGTCAAAGATGTGGCCATTTGGCCAATCGTCTCTGACTATACTACCCACAGTTTATTTGGTAAACATCCATGCCCGTGTTAACGCATTCGGTTATGGTAGTCTCCTTCAACGAGAAATAAACTTTTATACGGCACCAAAGAGGAGATATACAGAGGCCGGGATTCCCATTGGTCCTGCATCCTCGATACCCCCTTCGATGAAACCTCTGCTAGTGATCTACACCACACCAGGCGAAGGTTTCCAGGTTGAAGATCCTAACGACGCCCTCTACGTCCATCTCCTTTTTGGCCTTCGCGACCCAAACCTCCGCTCCATTAGGTGTCACTTTACATCCACCGTGATGTCTGTCATGCAACTGATTGAGAAACGTTGGCCCGACATCGTTCGTGACATCGAGATCGGGGCAGTGTCCGTAAACAACATTCTTCCAGAGATTCAACAAGTACTCGTCAGAGAGATGGGTGAGGGAGATCCGAAGCGTGCGGCAGATCTGAAGAGAGAATTCGAGAAGGGATCTGAAGGCATACTGAGAAGAGTATGGCCCTGCTTGAAATTTGTACAAGCCAGCGATACTGTGGGTATAAAGCAAAAACTGCTGAAAACATATCTGCAAGGTATGAATGACCACATCATGCAAAGTTTCCAGATCTTCTTTTCATTTCCTCTCTCTCTCTCTCTCTGTCTCTCTTACCTTGCCTTTATGATTAAGAGGATTAATATCATAATAAGGTGTCGTTAAATTAGAGGATTGCCTATTATTTCATTTCTGTTTAAAATTGGAAATTTATCCATTTCCTTTTTTACAGAGACAACATTTGGACAGACCTTATTCAATTCTATGGTTGTATTATCATAGTTGTTACAACCATGCCTTTGAACCTGACAGGATAAACTCTGCTGATGCGCGGTCTGCCGCTTTGAAAATAGTGACGTGTTAATGGTGACATCGATATAAGCACATTGCGTTTTAGTCGAACTGACTTTATAATTCATTTATTACCACTGTGTTATTCTGATATTCTGCCAGGTGTACCATTATTTAGTCGTCTCCTAGGTGCTACTGAAGGTATCATCGGTATCAACCTCTGGCCTTTGCAGGAGAAAGACGAGTTCGTTCTCATGCCATCTCTCAGCGTCTTCGAATTCATTCCCGAACACGAGATGTAAGTGATGATGAATTTCTTCCATCCTCACATATTTCCAACGGGGAAATGTTTTACAGTAGGTGCACCAAAATCTGAAGTTACATCCTATTTCACCGCCTTCGTCAAAGATCTAATCAAATGTATAATATCATAGGTACATCATTTTAATAAAGTCTACGATTACCCCTAACCAATGAAAAATTCCTGTGTTAAAACTTTGATGAGTTTGTTTGTTTTTTATTAACGCTCATTACGGATTCCATATGCAAAGATTTCAGATATCAATCGCAGTGACCTACATTTTCTCTTCGACATAGGCATGAGGATCAGCCGAAGACACTCTTCATTGATGAACTCGAGGTCGGAGGCGTGTACGAGATCATCATCACACAGACATTCGGTATCTATCGGTTCAGATATGGTGACGTCATCAGGGTTAGGCGTTATCACTTGAATACACCTGTAGTTGAATTCATGTATAGGTAAGCTTGTATATCATCAGAGTAGTGCATACATTTTTTGTAACTCCCGTTTTACTCCCGCGATAACTTCATGGTTATTTTTTTAACCATGCTTTCATGACTGTTATCAGGGAAAGACACACCCCAATGAGCAAAAAAGGTTTTACTGAAAAGAAAGGACATTTATTTAATCTAAATGTGAGGGCTGCGGTGTAAGTATACATTCTGTGAGCCATTTAAGTACCCTTGGTTTAAAGAAAATGAAATTGAAGTTTTGTTCTAGTTATATTTTTAAACACATTAAACGGGCCTCCAAAAAAATTATTTTGCGTTAATGGCAGGTGTATCAGAAACAAATAAAATAGGATGCTCGTTTCATTATGTTTAATGGACGTTAATACAAGAAACATTTTCTCCTAACTACAGATCAGGCCAGATGCTCAATGTGAAATATGAGAAACTTGATCAAAGCATTGTGAAGGAAGCCATAGAGGCTGCAGTAAACCACTGGTCTAATGTCAGCCTGGATGATTATGCTGTAGCGGAAAGCTTTCTCTTGGATGATCATGGTAATAATGATGAAAATAATATTAGTAATAATACGAATGATAATGATAATAATAATAGTAATAGTAATAAGAAGAACAAGAGGAACAGAAGATGAAGAAGAAGAAAAAGAAGAGTAAGTATAATAGTAATAATATTGACAGAAATAATAGAAATAATACTAATAGGTAAACTTTTAATGCGCGTGTATGCATCCCGGGGGATGCTCAAGGCGCCTTCAGAGTAGTATTATTACCTTGGCTTTAGCCTAGCTGCCCATGGCTCAGGCACTTAAAGCCTTCAAGGAAATAAATTCCTACAAGGTACCCTTAATCTTAACCTGGGTGGAGAGTAGCAAATTTAGAGCAAACGTAGTGCCATGGCGGGACTCGAACTGTGAACCATGTGATCCACAGTCCGGTGATGTAACCATTATTCCAATAGACCCATCGTATAATCTTTGCATATAGAATATACTTCAAACACTAGGAAATACTTTTAGGGAAAAGATCGGCAAGATATTAAGAGGGTGTTTCATATTCGAAGGCGAAGGGCTACCTTGTATTTTCGTTATCAAGTCGGTAGAATTGCACATGTTAACCTCAGTGGTAGGTTCCACTGAACAGCCACTGCACCTGCATACATGGTTTAAATATTCTTATTCTTCTTGCCTCCCTGCAGACAAAGATGATGCTGACCATCGCCCATTCTACGTGGTGTTTCTTGAGATTTCTACTACCCCTGATGAAGTTTCCTTTGCTGATATCTCGCTCATTAAGGTAAGTATGGTGGCTCTGAAGGGACATCGCGAATAGACGAAATCGTGAATCATTCACGACGAAATTCACGATATCGTCAATTTCGACGTGAATAATTGGCGATAAAATTCACGACGTCGTCAATTTCGTCGTGAATAATTGGCAATAAAATTCACGACGAGATTCACGCCTGGCTGGTTTCGTCGCCAAATTGTATTTGTCCTTGCTTATACGCGGCCTGCCTAGTCTAGTGGTAAACAATCATCATAATAATTATCATCATAATTATCATTATCGATATTACTATTATTGTTTTTATTAACATAATCATCATCATCATCATCATTTTCCTGTTATATAAATAAGATTTTATATATAATGGATATGTTTGTTATTAACATGAACAGGTCGATGAAGAGCTCCGTCTGCATTCTAACACCTACAATATGTTCCGAGAGGAAGGAAGCATAGCCCCTCCTGATGTGCACATCGTGAAACCCGGGACATTTTATCGTCTGCATGATTTCATCCTGGCTAACAGCACAACGACTGCAAACCAGTACAAGGTGCCGAGAAAACTCCGTACAAAAGAAACACTACAACTCATGCAAGACAGCTCCATGCACAGCAATAAAAGTTTATGATGTCTTTGAAAGGTGTAAACTTAATTGCCCGAATTCACAAAGGAGGTTTGTCGACAAACCTAGGTTTATGTGCGTCATATGACGCGTTTCGACGCGACAAACGCGTCAAAACGCGTCATATGACGCACGTAAACCTAGGTTTGTCGACAAACCTCCTTTGAGAATTCGGGCCAGAGTCTTTGTTTGTTTAATTGTCTTTATTTAGGACAACAATTTAAATTTTAGTGTACATATACTTTGCATTTGTGGAATAAAGTTCAAATTGAAATTAAACTGAAATTTGTTACCCCCACCATAGCCAGTTTGCATATTGTAGTATAAAAAGAACAACTTTCATGTTATTAACGCCCTCTGTTAATTGTGGTGAACATTTTACGAGATTGTGAGGTAAGAAATCTAATTGTGAAGGCATATCAAAGAGAATTCCTTTCAAAAGGTAGTTATGTACCATTGATACATTTTTGGTACTATTTTCGGGATGACGCATCATTATTTGTCCAAGGTACGTCATGCCCTATCCCCCTGATTTTCTTTTTTGTAACTCGAGTCCTTACAAAATACTCAAAAGAATCTCTGCTTAAAGCTATGGTCACAAATCAGAGCGGCGACCGACCGATTATTAGCCTGCTCGATCGCCGCTGGAATTTAGGCATCGCCTAGCGATTTTTGGAGAAGTCGAGCAGGCTGTAGAGCCCCAGCGATGCCTGGGCGGTGCCCTGTCGATTTCCCGTCGGTCGCCGGTCGATTTTAGGTCAAAACTGGGCGAAATCGCGGAGCTTTTCCGCGCGGTGTCCCGGCAGTGACCAACCGGTGACCCACCGATTGCCGAGCAGTCTCCCACCGGCCACCGGCTGATTTTAAAGATATTGCACGACGGCCGGCCAGTAATCGGCGGGGCTCCAAAATACGCTCGGTGCCCGGCCGTTCGCCGCCCGGGCACCGAACTAATCGAGCGTTCGCCGCCTAGCGATTTAGGTCAAAACTCGAAACCGCTAGGTCAAAGGCTGCCGACCGATTTTGGACTCGCCGCCCAGTGACCTACTGATCTCTAAGCGGCGACCGGGCGGCGACCGGGCGGCGACTGCTCGACAGCTTTTGACCTACCGGCTTCGATTTTTGACCTTAATCGCTCGACGGTGATTAGGTCGGCGCCCGGGCGGCGACTGACCGGTCACCGAGCGTAGTATGGGCGGCGAGTGAAAGTGAGCAGGCGCCGCCCGAATATTAACTTTGCGCTAAAACTTCAGCAGCGACCGAGCGATGTCTTAAAAACAAGTGGTGCCTGGGCGGCCGCCGCTCGGTGGCCGAGCAAAATTGGCTAAAAACTCGCCGCTCGGCCGCCGAGCAGGCTACTTTTGGGTAATGTGACCATAGCAATAGTATGGTCATGAACTTTCTTTGATCCAACGAGATCTGCCGCCTTCTGATTATGTGCATCTTATGGATAGTTGAGTTTTGTTTTCAGACCGCAAATGCCTTCAAAGTGCATGGTTAATGCTCTTATTCTTATATATGACATTTCTAGTGCCCTTTTAGAACCTAAAATTGCTATGAAGGTAATTTTAGACCCCAAAATGTGTGAAATTTAGCCAATACGATCATACCAATTCAGCTCCACTTTCAAACAAATACGGTGACCGTTAATTAATCATTTAATTATAAATAACAATACACGGGCCGGTTGGTTGTGCGTAATATAACCAACAAAAAAATGCCAACATTGGCATTGACGTAAAAGGCGCTATTTCATTTTTTCAACGGGTTTTTCAAATCATCTAATATTTGTGGTGGTACACAAGTATTAGAAATTGCTTTATTTATGGATATTTCAGCCGTCTCTGAACCGATTTTGATCAAACAAAGATGATTTTGTCATTTAAATTGTATGTTCTTTCAAATTTCACAATCAGTTTTTCATTATCTCACAAAAAAAAATATTTTGTGTAGCGCCCTCTGCAACAGAACTCAAGTATCCCTTCAATTAATGGAGCAGTTTCCCTCTCTTGTGTTTTGTTTGGATGGTGTGCTCTGTAAGAGTGTGTCTGGAATAAAAATATTACCAATGTGGAGCAGAAAAGTTGAAAAGCAGACGATTTTGGTGATAAGAAATTTATTGATAGGCTACTGATTCGCACACTTTCGCAAGCGCCAATGACCATATAAAACAATTAAAAGGCCATGGTCTGTATTGTGAGGCAATTTGGGAAAACGGGATTTTAAATGACAAACAATCCAAATAAAACCTTTATCTGGTAATATCAACATGTTTTTCATGTTTTTCACGACATTGACGGAGACAATCACAATGAATACGTTAACGAAACGACGATTGTCCATCCGTTTAAGGTCCATGTTTAGGACAAATATTATGGCTTGTCCTACCTTACAACACGTAATGTATGCCATTCGAATACTGACTATTGAAATATAATTATTCGTAACAGGTGAAAGAAATAATTTGTGATGAGGCACTTGACAAAAAATTGTGTATTAAATTTGAATCCATTACAAAACGAAAATGGTCTATTTAGTATTCTTCAATTTCATTTAACTTTGAAACTAACATGTCATGACGTATATAAGGGGGCACAAGGGAGGAGGAAGCGGATGACATCGTTCAGCCGACTTTCAACTTTAAAGTTTATAATTCTTGTGAGAGACATGACAGTGTCATTTCCTCCTAAAAAATACTAGATAAGGAATAAGAACTACAAATATCCCACCTCCTACCCGAAAATGAGGAGGCGCATATTTTGGTAATTTGCGCGTCTCATGCACGTACATTGTACATGGAAAGGAGGCCCCAAAAATGTGTGTGTGAATGTGTATTTGCGTGTGAGAGCGTGTGTTTATGTGGGTGATCGTGTGGCTACTATATCTGCCCCCCCCCCCCACTATTTTTACTCTTTGCCTTGAAAGTGGAGGGTTTGTACCCTATATCAGTTTCACCCATATCAGGGGCGTATTTAGGGGGGTATTTTGACTTTTGGGTGTTCAAACACCCACACCCCCTCCCCTTAATCACAGGCTGGTTGATTCGCCCCTAAATATTTTCTCACGAATTGAGGGGGGGGGTATGCCCATTATTGCTACCACCACCACCAGCAGCAGAATCAGCATGATTGATCATCATCACCATCAACATCAATACCACTATCACCACATGGACCCCCACCATAAACATTATCATCATCATCACCACCACCACCACCATCATCACAATCATCGCCAGCCCGGACGTCACTACCACCAACACCATCACAACTTCCACCGGCATACTCATGCTCACCACCATCACCACCAACCTCCAAGTATTAAACAAATGTGAATTAGATTTTATAATTATATGTTATTATGTAAAGATAGCATGACATACCCTGTGCTTTAAATAAATTGCTAATAAAAACAACATTTGAGAAGGATACTAAAATGAATTACCCCTCAATACGAAAATGTATTCCACATTTATATTTATTCCCCCTCATCGAAGAAGTCCCTTTCAGCTTTACCTTCGTTTTGGTGATTTTGCAACAATAAATAGAGAGGACATGACGTCACAAACTGATAATCATATTGGCAATTTGTGTTGTGATTCTCATTTTTCCATAGTTAACATACTTTTTCAAAAATTCGTAACTTTCTTATTAGTTATCCGATTTTTCTCAAACTTTTGTTGATTGGTTTGTCTGATTTTTCTGTTTCTATTGAAAGTAAGTTATTTTTAGAGTGGACTTGTCCTATGATAATGATGAAATTGGTGATGTGGTGAGACAGGTACGTACATAGGCCAGGGATGTTGAATACAACAGTGCAAACTACTATGATCTGTCTATGTTTACCAAAGCCAGAACTATTGAGAGTACAAGCCCGACGTTGCTCAAGCTGGTGGCAGAATTCCTGAAAAATATTACCCGTGTTGTCAGGCTTCCTGGATTAAGATTAGCAACATTATTACATACTGCACATATATGCTAATTATATTGTTATGCTAATTAGGCTAATTATACTACATATACATGGAATATCTTCTCGTGAATTAATGATTAGTCTTTCAAAAGTGATTTACAATGTTGCATTGCACCATTTTTAGGCTTTATAGATAAACAATGACAATGAACTCCATACATTTTACATAATTATGCTAATTATGCTATTTAAGATAATTGCATTACTGGGAATCAAAAACTGGTGTCATAAATGAATTCCTCGTCATAGAAAACCTTGAAAAGTGGTATTATCCATGTTTACAGGCTTGAGATTAGCAACATTATTACATATTGCACATAATACTAATTAGATGAGTATGCTAATATGGCTATTAAAAAAGTTGCCCAAGATTTCCGAGCTGGCAACAAAGCTGAATTTACGTCAATACCCATCTAGAACACAAATCAACAAGAAAACCTTATACTTATCAACTTTTGCAGGTCTCAAAAGCTTCTACAGGTCTAAAGTATGGATGATGGGGAGGGCTGCGACACACTATTTAAGCTCTGAAGTAGTGCATTGAAATGCTAAGTTTACAATCAGAATATACATTATATAAACATATCTTATCTCTCGGTTCCTAGGCCTCATCTTATAGCATTCTTTGAAATACTTTACAATACATGTATTCTCTCAACCATACTGAAGCAGAGATTCTATTGAGTATTTTATAAGGATTCAAGTTACACAAAAAGAAATGGATGGGTAGGAAATTCAGGAGGATAGGGTATGCCGTACCCTAGAAAATAATGATGGGTCATTCAGAAAATATTACTAAAAATGTCTCAATAATACTTGATGATACCTAACTACATTTTGAGAGGAATTCTCTTTGATTTGCCTTCACAATTAGATTTGTCTCCTCACAACCTCGCAAAATGTTCACCATAGTTAATAGAGGGCGTTAATAACATGCAAGTTGTTGTTTTTATACTACAATATGCAAAATGGCTATGTTGGGTGTTTCACATTTCAGTTAAATTCTAATTTCAACTTTATTCCACAAATTAAAAGTATATAAATATACCTACATGTACACTAAAATACAGCGCATATGAAAATATTTCTAAAAACACTGAAATATTCTCTCATAAAAATTGTCGTCCTACATAAAGACAATTATACAAACAAAGAAATTATGTTTGCACCTTTCAAAGACATCATACACTTTTATTGCTGTACATGGAGCTGTCTTGCATGAGTTGCAGTGTTTCTTTTGTACGGAGTTTCCTCGGCACTTTGTACTGGTTTGCAGTCGTTGTGCTGTTATCCAGGATGAAATCATGCAGACGATCAAATGTCCCGGGTTTCACGATGTGCACAACAGGAGGGGCTATGCTTCCTTCCTCTCGGAACATATTGTAAGTGGCAGAATGCAGACGGAGCTCTTCATCGACCTGTTAACGTTAATAACAAACATATGCATTATACCGTATATCAAATCTCATCTATATAACTGATGATGATTAGATTATCAATGTTTGTATTTTTAAAATGTTTTATGGATTGAAACGTTAGATTTCGTATTAGATTTTGATAAGGATATTAATAGCAATAATAGTAATATTGATACTGATAATTATGATGATAATAATAATGATGATATAATAATAATAATAATAATAATGAAGATAATAATGTTGTTACTATTACCATTAGTACCACTTCTACTACTACTAATACTACTAATACTGCTCATACTACCAGGCGCGGATCCAGGAATTTCTTGCCGGGGGGGCACAAGGAGGGGCACCGTGTGGGAAAGAGAACATATATATATATATATATTTTTTAAGTCCCCCCAAAAATCGCAACGACTCAGCCAGCCGCTGAATAAGCGGGGGGGGGGGGGGGGGGGGGGGGGGGGGGGGGGGGGTAAGCGGACACTTTTAAAATATTTTTAGTCCCAAAAAAATCGCAACGACTCAGCCAGCCGCTGAATAAGCGGGGGGGGGGGGGGGGTAAGCGGACACTTTTAAAATATTTTTTAGTCCCAAAAAAATCGCAACGACTCAGCCAGCCGCTGAATAAGCGGGGGGGGGGGGGGGGGGGGGGGGGGGGGGGGTAAGAGGACACTTTTTTTTTTTTTTTTAGGTCACGAAATTTTTAAATTTGACATTTTGCTTCGTTAGGGGGGGGGTAAGGTCACCTTTTTAGGTCAGCCATTAGTTTTTTTTTTGTTTTTTTTTGTTTAATTAAAAAAAAAAAAAAAAAAAAAAAAAAATGTTTGGCCGGGGGGGGGCACGCCCCTGTTTTTCAGTGTATTTTGGGCGGATTTAGGGCTGATTTTAACATATTTTTTTCGGCCGGGGGGGCACGTGCCCCCTGTGCCCCCCCCTGGATCCGCCACTGACTACTACTACTACTACTACTACTACTACTACTACTACTACTACTACCACTACTACTACTACTGCTACTGCTAGTACTACTAATAATAATACTTCTACTACCATTTCTACTACTGAGACACCAATTGATGCACAATAAATGAATTATATATATCAGTACAAGCATAGACAAATTAACAAAAACTTAATGAGAACAAAATTGACTTTAATAGATGGGTAGTAGTTTGAGAAATAACGGTAATAACAAGCAGCAGGAAGCAAGGAAACACACACACGCATACGAAAGCGCGCGCGCACACACACACACACACACATACACACACACACGCACACATACAAACACGACATTTTCACCATATAAAACTTATTTATTTCAAGTTCATACAACAATCTTACCTTATTGAGCGAGATATCAGCAGAGGAAACTTCATCAGGTGTAGGGGAAACCTCAAGAAACACCACGTAGAAAGGGCGATGGTCAGCATCATCTTTGTCTGCAGGGAGGCAAGAAGAATAAGAATATTTAAACCATGTACGCAGGTGCAGTGACTGTTCAGTGGAACCTACCACTGAGGTTAACATGTGCAATTCTACCGACTTGATAACGAGAATACAAGGTAGCCCTTCGCCTTCGAATATGAAACAGGCGCTCAATATCTTCTAGGACTTGCCGATCTTTTTCCTAAGTATTTCCTAGTGTTTGAAGTGTATCCTATATGTAAAGATTATACGATGGGTGGACTGGATTAGTGGTTACATCACCGGACTGTGGATCACATGGTTCACAGTTCGAGTCCCGCCATGGCACTACGTTTGCTCTAATTTGATCTACTCTCCACCCAGGTGGAGAGTAAGGGTACCTTGTAGGAATGTATTCCTTGAAAGCTTTTAGCGCCTGAGCCATTGGCAGCTGGGCTAAAGCCAGGGTAATAATAATAATTTGTAGGCTCCTTGAGCTGAGCATCCCCCAGGATGCATACATGCGCATTAAAAATAGACCTATTAGTATTCTTCCTATTCTTCTTATTACTATTATTATTATTATTACTAATATTATAATCATTATCATTTGTATTATTATTAGTATTATCATTAGCATCAATGCTATTATTATCATTATCATTAGTATTGTTACTAATATTATTTTCATCATTATTACCATGATTATCCAAGAGAAAGCTTTCTGCTACAGCATAATCATCCAGGCTGAAATTAGACCAGTGGTTTACTGCAGCCTCTATGGCTTCCTTCACAATGCTTTGATCAAGTTTCTCATATTTCACGTTGAGCATCTGGCCTGATCTGTATTTAGGCGAAAATGTTTCTTGTATTAACGTCCATTAAACATAATGAAACGAGCATCCTATTTTAATTGTTTCTGATACGCCTGCCAATAACGCAAAATGTAATTCTTGGAGGCCCGTATAATGTGTTTAAAAATACTAGAACTCGAAGAAGAAAAAAATCGATTCCATTTTCTTTTAACCAAGGGTACTTTAATGGCTCACAAGATTTATACTTACATTGCAGCTCTCATACTCAGATTAAGTAAATGTCTTTTTTTTCAGTCAAAACCTATTTTGCTCATTGGGTTGTGACTTTTCCTGGTAACCTCTTGGAAAAAACAAAAGATGGTCCAAGCTGCATGCCCATTAAATAAATTTGAACAATGACATTGACGCAGATGGTCATGTTTGGGGAATTCAAAATGTTATCAGCTTCTCACTTGTATGATTTGCGACATTTATATACCTTAATTCTTAAAAAGCCGATTTTAAAACCACCTAATTTAGTATTCATGTGGCTTTCTTTGTATTAGTGCAGGGAGATTTTCACGTGCTGGTTTTGGGGGACTGCACGGTAATGGAAGCACGGTTAAAAACAATTAACTACGAAGTAATCGCGGGAGTAAAACGGGAGTAACAAAAAATCATAGACTACTTTGATGCTATACAGGCTTACCTATACATGAATTCAACTACAGGGGTATTCAAGTGATAACGCCTAACCCTGATGACGTCACCATATCTGAACCGATAGATACCGAATGCCTGTGTGATGACAATCTCGTACACGCCTCCGACCTCAAGTTCATCAATGAAGAGTGTCTTCGGCTGATCTTCATGCCTATGTCGAAGAGAAAATGTAAGTCACTGTTATTGATATCTGAAATCTTCGTATATGGAATCCGTAATTAGCATTAATATCAAACAAACAAACTCATCAAAGTTTTAATACAGGAATTTTCATTGGTTTGGGGTAATCGTAGACTTTATCAAAATGATGTAGTTATGATGTTTCATTTATAATGCATTCAGGAGGCAATATAAGAAACATTAAATCTGTTCATATTAATTACTTTTAATTTGTTGAATATCTTTTCTTAAATTATCCTGTAGAACCATACCATACTGTTTGATGCTCTTATATGTTTAAAAGAAAAATGTTTTTTATGTTTATGTTTTCATGTTCTATGTTTTTATGTATTGTTTGACCGATGTCTAATTTTTATAATAATAATGTAAAAGTAAACAAATACACAAACTAGGTGAACACACCTTAACAAGGCAAAAACCTGGCTTACATTGTGTTCACCATTTTCCAATTATCCACGTGTTTTTTATGTAGTCTGTACCTTGTTTCTCTTTGAATGCTATACTTGTTTTTTGTTTTTTAATCTTCTTAATCGTTTGATTGAAATGTCATAGTTTTATAATGTTTTTATTGCCCATTGACTGTTTTTTACACAATTTGTTTAATTGATGTTGGAATTTGGAAATAAATGATTTGAATTGAATTGACGAAGGCGGTGAAATAGGATGTGATTTCAGATATTGGTGCGCCTGCTGTAAAGCATTTTCCCCGTTGGAAATATGTGAGAATGGAAAAAGTTCATCATCACTTACATCTCGTTCTCGGGAACGAATTCGAGGACGCCGAGAGATGGCATGAGAACAAACTCGTCTTTCTCCTGCAGAGGCCAGAGGTTGATACCGATGACACCTTCAGTAGCAGCAAGGGAACGACTAAATACTGGTACACCTGGCAGAATGTGAGAATAACACATTGGTAATAAATTTATCATAAAGTCAGTAACACCTCCTTATATCGATGCCACCATTAAAACTTATTATATCCTGCATCAAAAATTTGTTGGCTTTTGATTGGTTGAGAGCTCGTCACATGACCAGAAATATTTGACCTATTTTTAGAAAGTACTATGTGAGAGTATTATTTGGGTTTACTATTTGGGAGTTGGAAAAAAAAATGTGATTTTTTTTTTTTTGAATTGAATCATTTTTTTTTTCAAATCTTAATTTAATGAAAACAAATTTTTTATTTGTTTTATTTAATTTTTTTAATTGTTGATGCAGGATATAAGACAAATTTACCATGCCTTCTTTTCGAGGTACTGGTTAAACTATGGGCCTCGGTGACTCCAAAAGTACCATTTGCTTCGGGGCTACGCCCCTCAGCAAATAGTACTATTGGAGTCACCTCTTGCGCATAGTTTTAACCAGAACCTCTCAAGGCAGTGTATATTTGTATACTATTTTCAAAGCGGCAGACGGCGCATAAGCAGAAATTATCCTGTCAGGTTCAAAGGCGTGGTCATAACTACTATGATAATTGATAATACAACCATAGAATTAATATGGTCCGTTCAAATGTTGTCTCTGTAAATATGGAAATGAATAAATCTCCAATTTCAAACAGAGATGAAATAGGCAATCCTCAAATCTAATGACACCTCACTTTGATATTAACCCTCTTATAATCTTAAAGGCAAGGCAAGGTGTGAGAGATAGGGAGAGAGAGAGAGAGAGAGAGAGAGTAAGAGATGTGGTTTAGGAATACTGGTCGTTCGTACCTTTCAGATATGATTTCAGCAGTTTTTGCTTTATACCCACAGTATCGCTGGCTTGTACAAATTTCAAGCAGGGCCATACTCTTCTCAGTATGCCTTCAAATCCCTTCTCGAATTCTCTCTTCAGATCTGCCGCACGCTCCGGATCGCCCTCACCCATCTCTCTGACAAGTACTTGGTGAATCTCTGGAGGAACGTTGTTCGTCGACACTGTCCCGATCTCGATGTCACGAACGAAGTCGGGCCAACGTTTCTCAATCAGTTGCATGGCAGACATCACGGTAGATGTAAAGCTACAGCTAACGGAGCGGAGGTTTGGGTCTCGAAGGCCAAAAAGGAGATGGACGTAGAGGGCGTCGTTAGGATCTTCAACCTGGAAACCTTCGCCTGGTGTGGCGTAGATCACTAGCATAGGTTTCATCGAAGGGGGTATCATGGATGCAGGACCAATGGGAATCCCGGTCTCTGTATATCTCCTCTTTGGTGCTGTATAAAAGTTTATTTCTCGTTGAAGGAGACTACCATAACCGAATGTGTTAACACGGGCATGGATGTTTACCATATAAAGTGTGGATAGTATAGTCAGAAAGGATTGACCATATGGCAACATCTTTGACTTTCCCGTAGTTCCAGAAGTAAGAGCAAATCTTAGAGTTTGTTCTCCTGTCATGATACCCTGCTCACCTTTAGCCATGCGATCTACGAATGGTCTGTAACGTTCATAAGTTGTCAGAGGGTGTTTCTCTCTAAGGTCCCTCAAAGAAGTCACAGAATCAAGTCCATAAAGTTTCACGTATTCCGTGTTGATGTTTCCCTCGAGGATGGCTTTCAAATATTCTTCCTGGGTTTTTCGGGGGTTCTTCCAAGCTTCTTCACATCTGCTAACCTTTCGATTGCGGATAATTAACATCAATGACATAATAAAGACCTGGGTGTATGCTGATTTTAGGCCATGCCCATACGATATCCGTAGTGAGGCCATCCATAGCGATAGCACGGCAAGCAATATACTTATTGTTCCGAGCAGCCCTGAAACAAACAAGAAGAAAAAGGAAAATACAAAAGGGTGTGTGGGTGTGTTATGTATGTGCGTGTAATTGTTTATCATTCTATTTTGCTTCTTATATAGCGCTTAGAGACTTCGGTGGTAAGCGCTTTGAAATCACCGTTTTGTTGTTGTTGTTGTTGTTGTTACCACATATATTTTTTGCCATTACCATGTGCTATTCATATGCTATTCATACATTCATGAATTTTTTTTTGTGTTATGATTAAATCTTTGCAGTTGATGCAATTTACCACAAGGTATCATTACAGTGCATACAAAAGGTTGTAGCATGTGTGTTATGTATGTGTGTGGGGGCTGGGGGAGCGCGTGTGCGTGTATATATGAAAGTGTGGTTGTGTTTTCTGTTATGCAAAGACAAAAAACATGTACACTTTTATAATTACTTTTGTATACTTTGTAAAGTGTTGTTTGTAATTGAGTTAGTGTATAGGCAAATGATTGAACTTGACTTTAAACTTTGTTATAAATTTATTTATCCAAGATATCAGAATGAATAAATATGAGTATCTATTCTCTGTTCTTTCACAAAACTTGTTGGTGTATTAACATACCCTCATAAGGCTTATACTTTGCCACTTTTTCAACAATTAAAGCTTCTAAATTGTTATGATATAAATAATGTTAATATTGCTATATTTATGTTTATGTGTTCTAAGGGATTATTGCCAAGGTCCATGTCATGTAAATTTACTTTCAATTATGAAATACATTCTTATGAAACCCGTAATGCTGGTAATTTTCATTTTCATAAAATCCGTACAAATGTTTAAAAAAATACAGTTTTTTTCAAAGGGCCAGTTTTGTGGAAAAATATCACATTTAATATTAAAAAAACTCTACTTCACTGAATATTTTTAAACGAATGTATAAATCCCATCTTTTATTAATGTATTCAATCTCAAAATAAATGACGTTACGTTTCAGTTAATGCACTTTTTAATGTATTCCCCCTTCCCTTCCCTTCTTCCTTTTTTTGTTTTCTTCTTTTGTATTGGTGTTTAGATTCTCTCGGCTTTCCTTTTCCTTTTTTCTTTTCTCAACAATACAGTGTATACTTTTTAAGGGGTTGACGTTCATAAGGCTAATTGCCCTTTTTGTTAACCCCACATTCCCATAAAAAAAAATTTGCTCCTTCTCTTTGTATTTTTCTTGTAATCGATCTTTTATCTGTATACCACGTTTGTATGTTTTTATGTTTTTATGGAGAATGAAATAAATGAAATGAAATGAAATATCCATTCTCAAGTATATGTTTGTCCTTTTGTTTTAATAATGTATTTATGGTTTTCTTATGTGCATACATGTACAACAAGACGAATCACCGCTTGGACAACAAATAGAGAGTAAACAAAGAATATGAATACATATAGATGTATATGACATATATTCATATACTGTATACATCTTTTTGTAATGTTTATACTATATAATATGTCTATGTATTAAATAAACGATATTTTACTAAAGGCCTCACTAGACGGACATTTGGAGTGAAAAAGTGAGTCATTAAGTAGACATTGTCATGGTAGGAGGACAATCTCGTGTCCTTTAAACGTTTGCACGTTTTATTTCTCATAGAAGGCCTCTTTAAAAAATATATATATATCTCTATATAAATAATTTTGATTAGAGATACTATGTCCCTTTTGCAGCCAACATCAAAATATGTAGAACTTTGCAGGATTTATGAATATATGCATGTATGTACTGTCTGTGAAATTTAACCATAAGCAGTGTCCTAGTATTTCAATTATGCAAGAAAACCCGTTTACCTTCTAGACTTCACTGTCAGACAGTATCGAGTGACTGACTAATAACCCACTACGTACTAGAAATTGCCAAAATTAAACTGATTACATTTTTGTGCAGCACAAAACGTACCACCGTTCGGTAAAAGGGTCTGAAAATCAGACTATTACTTAGGTAATTGCAACAACGAATGGTCGCTATTTTCCCACTAAAAACCATTTTTAGGCCATTTTGTTTTGAGGGAAGTTCTAAATTAGTATTGCCTTTTCATTTTTCTGGCCTGCATGCAAATAGGACATAATACATGTAAGGTGTCATTAGACGGTCATTTGGAGTGGAAAGTGAGTCATTAATGAGAACATTGTAGGAGGACAATAATTCTACAGATCGTTGGAACATTGTGGAAGGTATACAAATTAAATTTGCAAGCAGACATCACAATTAAAAAATTGCACTCAATTTGTTATATTATTGGATAATGATATAACGTAAATCTAGTGGCAAACGAGATTTGTCAATATATATAAGTATTAAAGACTACGTCGTAATCTGTTTAACCTTGCCTCATTTACAGGTCACTCGGAGTAGTCGATCTTTTTGTGATACACAGCCGCAGCCGACCAAAAATAATGCGTTTATTGTGCGATGATCATGTTGTACGCATATATCGATAATAATTATACATAAAGCTGGTACTCGCAAATGGCTGAAAAAAAGCGGGAGTTGGTTTGTTAATCGAATTTGGATATTCCTAACAGGCCACTATGCTATTTATATATTCATGATTTTTTTTGTTTGGTGGTGCTATAAATCTTTGCAGTTGATGCCACTTAATTACAACAAGGGTAATATACCCAAGCATTGTTATTTGAAGCATGCATGTGATCGTCTATTCTTAAGTAAATGTTCATGGTCTACTCCCAGCCAAGATGAGGCTTACAGTTATAGTATCGCGCGGAAGGGGGACCCATGCCCCCCCCCCCAATTGTTATTCATCGTTGACCACATTCACCTGAGCCCCCCCCCCCCCCCCGGACCATCCACTTACATGACAAATTCAGTTGCATGGTCTTAATATAAATTATACAAAAAGGCTTGTACGTTATACTTCACCTTTCTAGCAAAGATATCTAGTCTACTCCTACCTGTCACAAGTCTTTGCCATAGCTGTCTCTCTCCTTCAGCTGCAAACTGCACACAGATTATCCCGACAGCCAAGGAGACGACTGATACGAATGCAAGCTTCACTCTCAAAGCTGTAGTTTCCGCCATGATGAATTGTTGAGATTGATATGAAATATCAGGCTAGGGAGGTGCGAGTACATGTACCAAGTACGCGACTTACTGACCTTATCGGTCGATTGGTCATTGTGCGGTGCGAATTGTTGTTGTATTTGAACCGTTTTGTCGTCTGTACCGACATAGAAAGAAAAGAAAAAGAATATTAGTCTGCTGGCACGGACCCTTTAAGTCTGTCTGCACTAGTTTGGCCGGGGGGGGGGGGGGTTGGGGGTAATTAGACCTACTTTCAAGGTCACTGACAGGTGGTTATCTTATCAAATCAGCTCTCAATCACATAAGAAAAAGGGGATCATGGGGTACCAACAGGCACCGATTATGAATTGTTTACTATATAGAGGGCGCAAGTAGCTATGTAGAGCAGTGGGGCCCTATACTTAATGTTGCTACATCGGACAATTAGCTTTAACATCAACGAGACAGATTTCAGATCGATAACAGACTGAACCTAAAAACGAATACAAATATTTCTAAAAATGGCCAAATGGGTCGGTTTTGGGGTGGGGATTACCATGTGACTATATAAAAGTGCCGCTGGTCGTTACCAGTTTATATGATACACAAGAGGCACGTATAAGATATAAATACATGTTTAACCTGCACGGTGCACAATGGATCATGTCGGCTGCGTTTATAATTTCTATCAATAAAAGCTTGTGGAAGGTTAAATTTGTCAGACCTTATGGTCTGTGTGATACAAATTGTCGATTAAAGAAATACAATTTTTTAAAGTTGTATGGAAAAAGTCTCATAAATTACGTCCGCCCCCCCCCCCACAGACGCAAACACACACACACGCACGCACACACACACACACATACACGCACACACGCGCACACACGCACACATCTTTTAGGGGCCTCCTTTCCATTTACGTGCATGAGACCATGAACCTAATGATGAGACGCGCAAGTTACTAATTAGTAAGAGGTGAGATATTTGTAGTTCTTGTTCTTTATCTTACATATTTTTATAACAAAGTGGCACTATCATGTCTCTCACGACGATTTTGAAACTCTCAAGGTGATATTTAAAAAAAAAATCACTGGATTGTGACGTAGTCATGGACAACTCTTCGTTTGTCCGTGTACAAAAACATCATTTATATATCTTTTTGCCCTCATCAGTGCCTGATCTCCATTGGGGAACTTCTCTCAAAATATAACATGGATAGCATCTAGTACAGGTCCTCTAAAAAGAAAAGGCCCTCCTTGGTCATACATTTTTTCTTCAAAGTTTACATTTAAATCAGTTTGTGTGTTGGAAAGCTTCTCGATACGAATTATTAAATTTACCTGCCAGGAATGAATGTATCTCAGTACTGTATAGTCAGAATTGAAATAACATACATTTTGTTATTTTTGCTCGGTAGGACAAACATTATGGCTATTGATATACAGTTATTCGTGGCAGGTAAATTCAATAATTCGTATCGAGATACTTAAGTATAAATTTTGTTACATTTCGAAAACTGCCGATTGTCACTAATAACAACTACGCGCTTGTCAGAGGGTTGTGCGACATAGCCCTAGGTAGCTTATACAACGTTCTTTATTATTCTTCTGTTCTATTGTCCCTAAGGTTTAAAATTATTTGTGTAGAAAATTGACAGACTGAGGAGAAATAAGGACTCGAGTCAAGTATAACACCTTAAATAACACAGTCATAATAACAATTTAACATCATCAATATTTTTTTTTTTACCTTGGACGCACACATTTTGTCCTCGTGCCTGGGTATATTTTTTAATTCTTTTTTATTTTCAGTGGATGTGGTGATTAGCTATATATATATATATATATATATTTTGTAGGGGGGGGGGTTGTTTGTTTCTTTAGTTTATTATTCGTTACTCTCATTTGTTAATCATATACCTTTCTCTGGTCCAAAACTTCATCGTGAGGCGGTAACAGAGTATAATGTGCATTCTATGCACCATGTCCACTACATAAAAAAATATTCAAGATAACTGTACTTCTCAAAATATGATAGCACCAGAGATAACAACAATAAAACAGTCTAGTTTGCTGATCAACAATTTGTAATTGCTCATCCTCAACCTTCCATGACTAGATACCTATTCTGTCATATTGACGGAGCTGAAGCAAGCAAATGATGGATTTTCGTGAGTCCTTACTGGCATTCATTAACCTCTCTCAAATTACCGATGAACACAAAATATAATTGGAAATGACGTCTCATTTTCCCCATCGATTTGGTATAGACATAGAGCGTGTAAAATGTCATTGCATATTCCTTTCATTACTCCATTTTCTATTCTGTCCTATACCATTAACGAAGTTGAACGCTGTCATATAGAAACCCATAAATATTTTCCATCAAATGTCGAGGCAACGTTATGGCAAAAACAAATTATGTTTAAGCATTATGAGGAACCCATTTAGCTTACTTGCCAGCTTGCATTTTCTTAAATGTCAGGTATAGTTGTCAGCTCTAGAAATCAAGCGAATTTTCTTATTTTTTTCTTCAAGAAGGTAGGTATTGAAAGGAATCTTTGTTAGATCTTGCACAGCATTCTAAATAAATTCTCTCAATATATTTTATATAAAGGAATGTAATGAGTTGCAATTTGATATTAAAACAAAGACAACACTGTCGTAAATACCTTTTTCCAAAAGCTTTGAAGATTTTATTTATTTCTTCCATTTTATTCCACCTTGTGTTGTTGCGTGCGTGTGTGCCTGTACGTGTGTGCGTGTGTGTGTATGTGCGTGTGTGTTGTGTGTTTGTGTGTGTGTATGTGTATGTGTCCGTGTGGGTGATAAAACTTGATTTGATTTATCAGAAGAAAAGGCCAACGCAGTAAAGTTTAATGTCAGTGGCGAATTCAACACTAGATGAAGCCAGCGCACGCCCCTTGTTTTGTACTTTTTATTTATGGGTGAAAATGAACGATCGTTTCAAAAGAGGAGAGCTCTTATTTCTATGGGAACATTAAAACAGTCGTAACTTGTTCCATAAATTGTCTTATTACTCTCCGTCTCTGGAATTGGTCCCTGAACTTTTGCACAATCAAATGTAATGGCTTTCCAGTAAATGGAAGAATTCAATCAAGTGAAAACGGATAAAGTATTTTATGGGAACAAGCTACACAAAACTGCTTAGTATAACCTTTTTAAAGAAAAAAAGAAATCACGATTATATATGGTGGCGTCTCAAACACACGTTCGCACACGCCCACACAACCCCACACAAAGACCAACTCTTTTAGAAGTTGTCGATTAATTATATTAGTGCTTCAGTTGGTATTCTTAATCATTGAAGTCAGGATGTGTCTTTACGTATTTTCATGAGGAAGCCTTTATTGTATACAAAATTTGATTTTATAAATTCGGAAATCCCGGCGATCCGCCTAGTGACCTGGCGACATTTAATCCGGGATTGAATACTTCCGAGCGAGATATAGGGCTAGGGTTAAGGTTGCAATTGGGTTAAAGGTTAGGATAGGGTTAGGGTTAGATTATTATATATAACTGTGAGTCAAGGGTTGAGGTTAGGAATTCGGCCAATGTAGGAACAGTTTTCTAACAACCGATATTTTGGGCATAATGTTATTTCAAGGAGATAAAAGGGTGGTTTTCTCGTTTTAACCAATACATGTAAATATCAGCGTCTTTTTGTATTGAATTAAATGTTTGACAGAAAAATTCGTTTCATGAAAAGGACCTTTGAAAATTCATTCTCATTGATTAAATATTTCAGCATGTATTTATTTATTTTTCCAGTCTTAAAAACACGGCTCTACGGTTTCCCTATACGTTACCTCTCCCGAAAGTCTAGATTTTAAACTATAGATTGGGATATATACAGAAAGAAAGTAAAATACATAATTATAGATTACAATCTAAATAAATACAAAATAAAAAACATAATTTAAAGTACATGGTGAGAATTGTGACTTGCTTCCGTGGCAATGTATTGTTTGGGTTCGGAATATTATCTTGTCGTATTGAAATGTTAAGTTCTTGTTCAATCTGTTTTCTAGATCAGAATCTACTACCCAATCGTGCTTACTGTGATAATTGGAACCGGTCTACCAGGTAGGTCTATAACATCTTTATTTCTTTCTCAGTTTTTATTGACTGCCTATTATCGATCGGTCTTTCCCTCTGATGTTATAATATTCGGAATCCCTTTATTCATAACCTTTATTTTGAGATGAAAAAATTTGCCAAAATAATTGCCGGAAATATCTTAAACAAGCAGAAATACCCATGTGGCACTTCATGTTCAAAGGGGTAGGGGTGGGGGTCACACGTGACGTCCTTTGGGCGAGATCTTTAACAATCATACACAAACACATTGATAAAAATAAATCTGTCAGGATAGAAAAATTGAAGCTTTATGTCTGACTTGCACTCATTGGAATAACTCGTTATTGTTCGATTTCGTAGTACCAATAGTCTCGTAACCATTGTTAAGCAAAGAAATATGATATATATTTTCAGAGCCCCTCCCTCCTTTTTTGTTTTTAATAGATTTGTATACATGTTGACAGAAAAGGAAAATCGGTATTTTATTCATTTCACCATAGTTTGTTCTTCGCAAGTTCTGACCGCGGTGCCCCCTTTCTCCCCCCCCCCTCCCCCCCCCCCCCTCTCTCTCTCTCTCTCTCTCTCTCTCCACAGGTGTATATGCCCAGTCATGTCACGAAAGACTTGATGATGCGACATTTTTTCGACTCCGATGTCGAAGCAGTCTTCTTAGCAATGACTCGACGATCGCGTCTGAGCGCGACCTATAGCACCGTGGATTCCAAAAGTATGGTGGCTCCTAATTAGGAGCCACCATACTTTTATAAGGGACACGCAAACGCAAAATTTGACGTATACCTGTGCAACAAATTTGTGGATTTTCCCGTCAAAGACGTGAAAATCCACAAATTTGACGTATACCGATGCAACAAATTTGTGGATTTTTACGTCAAAGACGTGAAAATCCACAAATTTGACGTATACCTATGCAACAAATTTGTGGATGTTCACGTCAAAGACGTGAAAATCCACAAATTTGACGTATACCTTTGCTTGGTAATTTTTTCGTTTCTCTGTACTCAAGTGGCCCTGAAGGGACACGCAGACATGAAAATCTGCGTCCGATATTCATGTCTGAGTCTCCCAAAAGGGACACGCAGACGTGAAATTGGACGCAGATTTTCTTCTTCTTCACGTCTTGGACGTAAAAAGACAATAAAACCCTTGCATAGGTATACGTCAATATTTGTTGCATAGGTATACGTCAAATATATACGTCTGCGTCGGCCCTAAAGGGACACGCAGACGCGAATATTGGACGCGAATTTTTTTCCAGTAGGCTGAGCACCAGAAAGATAAGTGTATATGGGTTTGTTCAGCTATGTTTTAGACAGCTTTATCTCGACATTAATTGTACACCACTTCATTCTATTTCATGGACTAAAATTGATATTTACTATAGAAGGCCTAGATACATTATGTAAAC